>RJWM01026059.1:0-28549 GCA_004363535.1 Dasyprocta punctata | reverse complement strand
TGCCGCTGCCTGCAACTTAAAATCATCAGCCATCCGGCTGGCGTCACCTCTCCAGGGCCACCGTGATCAAAGGTGCAGGCGGCGGCTGTCACAGTGCAGACCCCAGGATTCAAGCGCGGGCTCCCAGACCAGCCACAAAGCCGCTGCTGCTGTCCATGTGGCCACGCCCAGCCCAAGCCATGGAGATGCTCCTCCCTCCGCGGCCACAGGGGCACAGCGTGGACCGGCTCAGCAGGCCACAGCAGCTGCAGAGCAGCGGACAGATGGGCCCTGCCGGCCCTGAGGGCTCCTGTCCAGCCCCCTCTGGTTCAGACGTGAAGGAGGCAAACCGCACAAGGCCCTCGACTGGGACCGTCCACTGCAGCGCCATTGAGAACTGCTGTTCTTCCTAGATAACCACAGTGATGGCAAGCCAGGCTTCCCTAAGATGTTTGGGGGATTAGTCATTTTTGGTGTCTTGGGGTTCGGGGATTGAACTCAGGAACACTGAGCTACATCTCCAGGTTTTAACTGCCCAGGCTGGTCTCAAACTTGCAATTCTCCTGCCTCGGCCTCCTGAGCAGCCGGGCTAGAGCTGAGTGCCTTCCCGCCTGGCGTGAGGGTCAGTTTTAATGAACAGATAAGGAAGATTTCTGGCGGGGCACAGCCTGGGCAGGTGTGTGGTGGCCACTTCAGGAAGGGCACTATCTTGAGCTGGTTAGAACCGGCCTTTGCAGCTTCCATGGACGCCAGGGGCGGGCGCAGCAGCCAGGTGTGGAGGCCGGGCTATTCGTGCAGGCCCTGGGTCCTGCGGCTCAGGAAGAACCACCTGCTCTCCACCCTGGCTGACCCACCAAGGTCCCTCCAGGGCCTTGGGCTGGCCTGGGTCTGGGCATGGTGCAGTGCACAGCCCAGAGACCAGCCCAGGCGCCGAGCCGAGGCCCGACCTTCTTCTCCAGACCCGGGGCACCGCTCTCCCAGCACAACTCGGGGCACAGACGCTCACAGGTCCCCAAGAGCAGCAGGAGAACTGGGGAGGAGCTGGGCGGCACTGGTCACAGCGAGAGGCTCGTCGGGGAGCTCAAGGCTGATGGGGTGTGCATGTGCGTGGGTCTCCCCAGTACACATACCGCCCTGGCCTGAACACGAGGAGGTTTAAATGCCCTGCGTGAGGCCCAGGGTCAGCAGGGTCCACTCAGCTGGCCTGGGGCAGGCCGGGGGCATTTGCACTGCATCTAAAGCCTCACCTTGGGTGATCTTGGGGGACCAGGGCAGAGCTGCCCATTCTGCTGTCTGCAGCAAGGCATCCAGTCTAGGGACCAGGGGCCTCCCGAGGGAGCTGAGGGGCTATGGGTGGGGCTCCTAACAGGCCTACTCAGGAAGAGGCACCCTTTGGGCGATGGGGGCGCCTTAAGGTTTTTCTAGGAGGTCAGAGGATTAAAGTGAGGTTAGAGCTGGATGTGGTGGCCACGCTTGTGATTCCAGCACTCTGGCAGGCTGAGGCAGGAGGATCTCAAGTTTAAACCCAGGCTAGGCAACTCAGGGAGACTCTGGCTCAAGGTAAAAAATAAGCAGGGCTGAGGGTGCAAACCAGGATGAGGAGCTCAACCCCAGTACTGGAAAACAAAGTGGGGTGACGGCTGTCACCGGGGAAGGATCGGGAACTGAGGCCGACGGAAGAGGGGGCGCGGGGTCACTCCGGGGTCGCCGGTGGCCCCGCCGCAGTGCTGTTCCAGCTGGACTGTTGAGGGCCTGGCCTGGCCTGTGCGTTCTGCGTGGCTCAAGGCCAGGGCTCCTCACGGCTAGTGGTTTCCATTTGTCAGCCAACGCCAGCGCTGGTGGACACATAGCTTCGCGGTCCTCGGAGTCCCCACCACCCTTCCGGTCTGCTGCTTCTCCTGGCAGGTCGGCCTGGATGGGGCAGCCCAGCTTGCCTGGGTTGGTGGGGGGACAGCAGTGGCTGCCACTCATGCCCCCTACCCTGGGGACGACCAGCGCCTCTTGTTCTTGCCCCAGCTGTGAGGCCCTGAACCTTCCTGCAGACTCAGTTTCCCCGGCATGGGAGGCCTGGGTCTGTGCCTCGGTCCTTTCTACTGTGGCGTCAGGATGGGGAGCATCTGGCACAGAAAGATGGGGTGGCCACCCTATGTCCTAAACGCGCAATGGCCCCGAGATTTGTGTCCTTGTTCCTGGAGCCTCCTCCCGTCTGGGATCAAGTGGCCCCACTGTCCTCCTGGCCAGGTCTCTGCAGGGGCCACACCGGACCGCAGGGATCCCTGCTGGCCTGGGCCTCGACTTCTTGACTGTGAGGTGGGACTAACAGAGCACCCCGGAGGGGCCCAGGTCCACATGGCGGCGCACGACGGTGCCACCGCACCCGCAGGGACAACACCGGGTTCAGTGGGGTAGGCTGGAGGACGGGCATCCGGGCGCCCCCTGGTGGTGGGAAGGGCTCCTCCAGGAGGCGTGTGGGTGTGGCACGGGGAGAGGCTTCCATCAGGGGTCTCAGGCAGTGGGGGATTCGGCCTTGAAAGGAGGGTCTCAAACGCCTGGGGCCAGTGGTGCGGGGAGGCCGCACTCGCCCTGCGCGGTGGCAGCTCAGGGCCACTGGTTAGATCGGCCAGTGTCCGTGTCCTGCCCGTGGCCAGCTCGACACAGCTGGGGCCCACGCCCTGACCCTGCCTCGCTGGTGACCCGGACGCACATGTCCGCCTGGGAGCTGCGGCACCAAGGCGGAGAGCGCCTCGTGCGGGAGGCGGACAGCGGGAAGACACGGGCACCCGTGGCCCCACTGGGGAGCCCGCCGAACACGGGTGAGGCACCCAATAGCAGCTGGGATGAATTGCGCAGGTCCCTGCCATAGCAGCTGAATCACCGTGTTAGATTAATGATTAATCGGGGCCCGTGACAGCCCATCTGTGGGTGATGAGAGTGGGCGTCCAACACCCCCTCCCCGCTTCTGCTTTCCTTCCTGTGTCTCCTCCCCCAGGTGACAGTCGAGGACAGGAAGTTGGAAGTGAGTGACTTGGGATCCTGGGCAGCCATCGGCGGTGGCGGCGGCAGCATCTGTGTGGAGCTGGGAGAGCAGACCAGCGCCCCAGTACCCGGACAGAGCCACTGCTGGGCCGAGGGTGTGCCCGCTCCCATGTGCACCAGGGCCTGGGCAGGACGGACAGACGCTCAGGGTGCGGCTGTGGGCCCCGGATGTGCAGACCTCCTAAGGTGCACGACAGCCAGAATCCAGGGCCATCTGCGAGGACGCGAGCCCACACCAGGGACACCGTGCCAGCTCCAGCCTGGGGATGGGCTGACAGCCACACGTCTGCCTCAGGCCAGAAACCCGCAGAGCCGAGAGGCCCCGGCGTGACCCAGGGAGCTTCCCTGGGGGTCCTTCCTGCAGCCGGGGAGGGCACAGGACTCGGTGCCAGCATCCCCGTGTCCACTGGTCGCCCAGGAAACCCCAGCCTGGGCTTCCTCAGCTGCCCAGGAGCCCTGCACAGCTCCCCAGATGGCTCAGCGGGGAAATGCAGCCACGGACATCTCCACGGTGCCACTTGAGCCCACGCCAGGCACCGTAAGAGGGGCAAGGCCAGCTGTGCCCTGGGGGTGTCCGGAGCGTCTGTGCCACGGCAGGGCCAGCAGCTGCGGGGTGGTGGCCTGAGGAGGCATACCAGCTGAGCCCTCCAGGCCTGGCTGGCAGCGTGAGGACAGCAGCCTGGCCACACGCCCACCTGCGCCTCCCCTGCGTGCTGTGCTCCCTGTCCTGGGAGGCAACCGCAGGCGCGGGATGCCTGGTGTGAGTCTGATCACCTGGGTCCCAGCCCTGCCCTGCGGTAGTCAGGGGTCTGGGTCACGCTGCTGAACTCCAGGACCCCAGCTTCTCTGACAGACAGGCAGGCGGCAGCAGGGAAGTGCGGGTTGCCTGCCATGGGGGCCAAGCAGACGGTGGCGGGCCTCAGGGACGGAGCGCATGGGGCCCTTTGGACACACAACATCCAGAACCCAAAGCCCAAGAGCTGGGAATCTCAGGGCGAGGAGCCTCAGGGTGGAGGGTGGCGCCTGAACAGGGACAGGGCTTTGGGAAGGTGCGGAAGTCTGGATCACAGCAGGGAGGGAGGGCGGACAAAACCTCCGATGTCCTTCACGCCAACGAGCTGCTGCCCACTCAAAAATGGCGGAAAAGGTAAACTTCATGTTTCCTAAGTATTTATGTGACTATCCACACAGCAAACAAATGGAACGTTAAGTCTGCAGTGTGTAACCTGGGCAACAGCACGTGGCAGTCCTTTATGTCCCAGGAGATGACCACTTAAACGAGTCGTGATTGGCCACTTATGGAATGGCAGTCAGGGTGGGGATCCCAGAAGGTCAGGGTGTCCCCGGGGTGGGGCAGGCGGAGCCCTGCTGCAGCTCTCGGGGCCCACATGGGTCACACAGGTTGCTGTCCAGGTCCACTCCACCCCCTTCCACTGCCTCTCCAGCTTGACGGCACCAAGGCGGCTGGGCTTCTTCTCCACACCAAAAGTCCCCGGCCTAAGACACTGACACGGTCTGGATGTGGCTTCCCAGTCCCTCAGTGGTTGGAGGCTCTCAGATCACCCTGACACCCCGTGGGGATTCTCACCACACCGCCCACCCGCGCAGGGCCCCACAGACTCGGCCGCCCCCTCTGACAACTGTGCTCGGAGTCTGACACCCCATGAGGCCCCCTGAATCCTCTACTACATTATCACCCTTCTCGGGTGCTGCTGGTGATGGAACTCAGGGCCCTGGCACTGAGCTGCACCCCAGGGTTTTTTCATTTTTTATTTGAGATGGGGTCTCACTAAGTGAGTTGCCCAGGCTGGGTTTGAACTTGCAATCCTCCTGCCTCAGCCTCCCAGAGGTCAGGTGGCGTGTGACACCAGGTCCTGCTCTTGGCATTTGTTTTCAGATAGGAAACTGAGGCTTGGAAAAGTTCCAGGCCTTCCCCGGTCGCATGGTAACTGGGTCCTCACCCATGTCCTGGGGCAGCGCTGCAGCAGGCCGGCCTGGCCGGGCACAGCCCCTGCTGAGACCCGAGGACCCGGACATAGCCAGCACGGGGGTGCTAGGCCCGCGCAGGAGGAGTGGTCCGGAAGGGATGGGCCTGGGCCCTGCACCCTGGGTCTCAGTGGTGTCGCACACCCTCCCAGCGACTCCCGCTCGTGGCCTCCTCGTGTCTGGGGAAGCTGTGCTTGTGATGAGAGGACATGAATGGAAGCGCACACGTGACCTGGGGCCTGCTGCAAAGTGCTGCCTGGGATGGGCCGGCCGCTCCCAGTGTGCCTGTGTGTGCGCGTGTGCCCCTGCATGGGTGTGCTTGCTTATACACACATGCACGTGTGTGCGCACACGTGCGTACTGTGTGTGGGTGCACACGTGCGTGCCAGGAGGCCCAGGGTGGCACCTGCTCCAGGGCTCCCCTATGTAGGTCCCCGGCCGCTGTCACCTACCCCCTGGGCCAGCCGGCAGTGGCTATGAACACTCGGAGGTCTGGGCCCCCACAAGGCCCCCCACTCTGCCTCCTTGGTCACGGGGTGCAGGGCAGAGCTGACTCACGTACTTCTGCGACCCCAAAGGGACAGGGGACAGCTGCTCGGTGTCCCCGCTGCTGCTGGTCAGTAAGCAGGGCGGCCACAGCCCTGCCTGGATCAGCTCCTGCTTTATCACTTCCCAGCTGGGCAACCTTGGGCACATTACCTGCCCTGTCTGGGCCTCGCCCTCTCTTCCCGTGCTGGGGACGGCAGTGTCCCCACCTCCAGGAGGGGCGTGAGGAACCCATGCCGCAGTCCCATGAGTGCTACAAGCAGTGCCCAGCACAGAAGACGCCAGCCAGCCACGGTCATGCGACTCGGTCCCCTCCGCTCCCCTGTCCCCAGGGCCGGCAGGGAGTGCCGGGAGGGAGAAGCACGGGGGCCAGCATGGTCGGCCTGAGGATGGCGCAGCTCCGCGGCGTGGGAGCAGGCCAGGCTCAGCTCTCTCTAGGCCTCGGCTGCCCGTCCCCGAGTCACATCTGTGCCCCCACACGCCTGTGCCCGCCCCACCACCCGTGTCCCCACTCAGGGCCAGGCCATGTCCCCAGCAGCGGATGGGAGGTCCCCACCTGACTCCACTCTGGCCTTGCTCTTGGGGCCCGGAAGACGCCGCACCAGTGCGCTCCCCTGATGCCAGCAGACCCACATGGCCTCGCGGACAGGTGTGCCCACCCCAGCTGCCTCTGCGGCTCCCCGTCCCTCCCAGCGGACACGGTCAGTGGGACACTGCGGCCACGACATGCGCCCAGGTCCTTCTCCCTGGCTGTCACCTGGAGGGGCCGACCCGGGTCTCAGCCTGCTGACTCGGCCAACCCGAGGGCCCTGTCCAGCCCTGGCGGGACACGGGCAGCTCTCGCTCCTGGACCATCTCCACTTCTTCCCCCACAAGCACTCATTAAGCACCCACAGTGTGTGGGCACCTTCCCAGGCACTGCCCTGCACAGTGGGCCACGCCGGGCCCTGGGGGCAGTAACTCTACAGGTGGGGACGGCATGGCAGCTAGCAGGTGACGTGGAACACGCCAGGGGCGCAGGCTGAGGAGGACAGCGACGCTGGGAGCAGGAGGAGCTGGCAGGTCAGCAGCCCGAAACCTCTCTCTTAGCACCAGGGTCGCATCCTGGGCGCTCTGCCACGACCTGCACCCCAGCACTCTGCGGTTGCTACTTTGAGACAGGATCTGGCTAAGTTGTCCAGGATCTCAAACTTGCAATCCTCCTGCCTCAGCCTCCTGAGTACCTGAGACTATAGGTTGTACCTGGCCCAGAACTGGAGTTATAGACAAGGTGGTTAGGAAAGATCTCAGGGAGACATGGGCCACTGAGGAGGGACAGAAGGAGTGGGGGCTGGGCAGGCGACATGGCCGTCAAGAGCATCCAAGCACCAGGCACGGAGGACTTCATGGAAGACGGCGGAGTGATATGCAGCACAGAAAACAGCCTCTCTGAGAGTCACCATCCAGATTGGGAATAGTACGTAGTGAGGAAGACAAGAAGGAGGGAAGTGGGTCCCCTGGACCCAGGAAGGAACCTGCAGTGTGAATCGAAGCCCACAGAGAGAGTGAAGAGAAAAACTTCAATGAAGAACAAGGCAGTAGCTGGCGGCGCCTTCGCCCTGAGCCGGACTCACTGCATGAGAGGAGCTGTTTGAACCCGGGGACACCCGGTCACGATGTCGGTGACCGCTGGCGGCCCCAGAGGCCCCTGCAGAGAGAGGCAGCAGTGGAGGGGAGCAGCGGACACGGAGGACTGCACTGGCTGGCGGTGAGCGGAGAGGATTCAGTCCTCCCGTAGGAGAAAGTGACTGGCCGGGAGCCATCTTGGACTCAGGCTGGACAGGCCCAGGACCAGCACTGCTGCCGGCTTCCGCCAGCGGCTCCTAGCTGGGCACAGACCCGCGGAAACTGCTTGGACTGCGGCAAGCCCAATGGGTCTGGTCCTGGGGCCGACCTGCTGAGGTTATCTACTGCTCCACCAGAAAGCAACTGCTGGCTTGCCGGGATGGAGTGGCAGGGTTCGGGACTCTGTCTCCACAGGCCGTCCACGAGCGAACCCAGAGGGAATCCTGGAGGTGGACTGTTTTCCTTTTCCTTTTTCTTTCTTTTTTTTTTTTTTTTTTTGTTTTGTTTTGTTTTGTTCTATTTAGTTGGTTGTTTTTTTTCTCTTTCTCCTTCATTTTTTTTTTTATGTGTGAGACTGGTTCCTAACCTCTCTGTGAGTGTGGTTCTGTTCTGTTCCCCCTTTTATCCCTTCCAGCTCTCTTTTCCTCCAGTCTTCTGCACCAGGTTCCCAAAGTTGGCGGGATCCACCTTTGTCCTCCAGCCTTACTTGTAATCTTTTTCTCTTCTTCCACTTCTCTATTTTCTCCTTAATCCATGTTAAATTTTAACCTCAGGACAAAATTGACACATTACAGATTTATATACTGCATATAATTATCTAGTTTGTTTCACATTTTGTTATATAATTACAAATCTAGTTGATATGGTTAAGTTGCAAATTAAGGGTTAGCTCAGTTTGTTGTTTTTTAGCCTGCGTTTGATACTATTGGTACTACTACAGCCAAAACTGACGTAATTGTTCTAAACAGCTGTTGGCCCTGATAATCCATGATGGAGATTAACTAAGGGTCACAGAAAGTACTGTGGCACAGTGCCAAAGAACCAGGGACTGGGCCAAACAAGCAACAACTTCTCATCTCCAACAAATGGAAGAGGTAAGATCTTCCAATAGACTCAAAACCCAAAAAGTAGCCACACTGGGAAGATACCTCAGAGAAGTAATCATCACCTAAGTGTCCTAAATACCACCAAGAAAGCAACCTACCATAGGCAACTTACAAGCACCACTCCAGGAATTAACTAAAAAGAGAAAAAAAAATGAGAAGATACTTAAACAAGATGGGACCCCAGACATTCAGTTCACCAAAGGCAAACCCAGGGGGCAATGAGGCGGGACAATCTGAATGCCCCCCACTAGGCCTCTCTGAAGTGGTATCAACAAAGCAATTGAATGAGGCTCTGGAAAAATGAAATCAGAAATAATCTCTCAGATAACTACAGAGATTACCAAAATATACACCATGCTTAGCGATGTTAGAACAGACACAGACAAAACACTGATGAGCATGAGAAAATTATGAAAGCTCAGCATAGGAAAGAAATGGAATCCATAAAGCAGATTCAAGTAGATACCCAGGAGAATAAAAACCCCACTGAAAGTATTCAAAGCAGATTAGGCCAGTGTGAGGGCAGGATCTCAGATTTGAAGACAGGCTTGCAGTTAGTGACCAGGAAAAGAAAGATTTCTCAGAACTAGCAAGGCAATTTGAGAAATCAATCCAGCAGCTGTTTGACAAGACAAAGAAGAATAACTTAAGATTAACTGGAGTCAGTGAACAAGCAGGAGATACCACAAATGACATTAAAAAAATGTTCACAGACATCATGACAGAAAACTTTCCTGGTAGAGAAGAATCTGACATACAAATAAGTGAGGCATACAGAACTCCAATTAGCAATGATCAAAAAAAAAAAAAAATCTACAGGCGGGCCTATCATACTGAAGATTCTAGAAATTCAACACAAGAATAGAATCTTAAAAGCTGTTAGGGAAAAGAAACAAATCACCTATAAAGGAAAGCCCATCAGAATCACAGCAGACTTGTCAGCACAAACTCTCAAGCCAAGGAGAGCTTGCAGTGAAGTGCTACAAGCTCTAAAGGTAAACAACTTTCAACCCAGATTGGTTTTCAACCCAGTATCCTGCAAAACTATCTTTCAAAATTGATGGAGATGGCAGCCACGAGATCATGAGTTTCATCCCCGGTACCAAAAAATAAAAATAAATAAATAAATAAAAATTGATGAAGAAATAAGACAAAGAATACTTCTGTTACAAAGAACATCTAAGGAAATTTATGACCACCAAACCAGCACTCCAAATGTTCTAGAGGACATTTAGGGAAGAGATAATAAGAACTACAGCTCCATGAACCCCAACAAAAGGAATCCACCAGGGAAGGCAAACAATTGGAGGGAAGGAAGAAAAGGGGGAGCCAACAACAGGAAAAGAACATGACAAGGCTAAGTTGGTACACATCAGTTTTAACCATCAATGTTAATGGTCTCAATTTACCAGTTAAAAGACACCGACTGGCAGAATGGATCAAGAAACAAGATCCAACAATATGCTGCATACAAGAAACACATTTAATCAAAAAAAAATTCATAGACTGAAAGTCAAAGGACAGGAGAAAATGTTTGCCAGCTGTTCCTCAGACAAAGGATTACTACTGAGAACATATAAAGAACTCAAAAAGAATCAGTCCTTCCGGATTTAAAGACCCAATCCAAAAATGGACATCTGAGATGAACACACACTTCTCAGATGAAAAAATACAAACAGCAAAAAAATACATGAAAAAATGTTCAACATCACTGGTCATTCGAGAGATGCAAATTAAAACAACACTGAGATTCCACCTCACCCAGGAAAGCATGACTATTATCAAGAAATCAACTAATAACAAATGCTGGAGGGGCTGTGGGGAAAAAGGAAACCTTCTCCACACAACCACTGTGGAAATCAGTGTGGCGACTCCTCAAAAGCTAGGACTGGAGGTCCCATTTAGCCCAGCTATTCCTTCTGGGTATCTTCCCAAAAGAATTACAAACATACCACACAGTGATATATGTACACCCATATTTATAGCAGCACAGCTTATAATAGCTAGATCTTGGAAACAATCTAAATGCCATCAATTGAGGAATGGATAAAAAAGCTGATATTTTTATACAATGGAGTACTACTCACCCATGAAGTGATAAACTGGACACTTTTATAGGTAAATGGATGCACCTTGAGAACATACTCATTAGTGAGATAAATAAGACACACATGTGTAAGCATCATATTGTTTCATTACTGTGAGCAGCTAAAAGACAAAACATGTATATGTGTATGTACATGTATATAAAAATAGTTATACTACTGATTTCTCTGAGTTCACTGAAGAGAAAGATTTGTGCTGGTATTGCTCGGACAATTGAACGCAGATGTCTTGAGATCTGGGTGAATGATCTGGGGATGACAATGCACAAGGTATGTACCATTGTCACCCCTGACTGACATGCTTTGAAATTTTGTTATTGTTTTTTTTCTTCTTTTTATCTTTCTTTTTATCCTTGAATAAAATGGATTTGAAAAAAGCACAAAGCAGCAGGCACGGTGAGTATAAAGGTCCTGGGGCAGCTGAGGGTATGATCCATCCAAGGAGCAGCAACACGGCCCCCTGGGTGTGGGCAGAGGATGTAGACAGGTGGCACCAGGTTCTGAGGACCCTGGTCACTATATGAATGAACATGAGTGTCCTTGAGTTTTGGGATCTTCCAAGAGGCCCCACAATCCCTGGGCAGGCAGCGAGGCCCCCCACCCCTGCCTGCTCTGGGCCCCCCACCCCCACCCCACCCCTGCTCCACCCCCAGCCAGCGAGGCTACCCGAGCGGCCCGGCTGCGGAGTCCCGCCAAGCCTTGCGTGTCGTGCAGTTTCCGGCAGCCAAACCCGACAGGGCCATCTGTCTTGAGCAGACCCCAGCACTCGCCTCCAGCTGGTCCCTCGCGTGAGCCAGAGCTCTCGGGCACACCGCGGAACACGCATCTGCCGCTGCCAGCTCGCCCCGTGCCCGAGATGCAGGGAGGCCAAGGCGGGGCACGGAGGGGGTGTGGGGGGCTTCCCAGCCCACCCCACTGCTGCCCCCCGCGGGCTGTGGCACAGCGCCCCTGCCCTTGTGCCATCCGGCCACGTGGAGCAGATGCCGGGTCCCCACGACCCCCATCTTCCCGGGGAACCTCCAGCCCCGAGGTGTCAGCGACAGGACCAACAGACGGGCAAACCAAGGTGCCTGCCACCCTGGCATGCGGGGACCCCTCTCGACCCGGCTCACACAAGCCTACCCCAGCTGTGACAACAGGCCAGGCCGTTCAGGCCAGCGCAGGAACAGTTGCCGTGTGGACCGAGGGGCGGAAGCCACCCTGGGGCCAGACGCGCCAGCCCCCTGGCCCACAGTGGGGAAAGCAAGGCCAGCCGGGTGTCGGGGGTGGTGGCCGTGCCCGCAGACCGCGATGCCTCCTTTTATGTTCCAGAGGAACATTATCACATTCCCTCAAATAAACGTTCCCGTCCCGAGTGAGTCACTTGGCGAGGACGCCGGGCACCAGCGCCAACACGTGGGCCGGCCCACCCGACCACATGGGAAGGAGCCGCCGGCCCCGCGGTCCCCGCTCAGGGGCCAGTCCCCACGGGCGGCGGCCCAGAGCCAGGGGGTGCTGATCACCTCCCCACAGCAGGCAGAAGACCAGTCGCAGATTTCAGCCGCCTGTGTACCCCACTGCGGCCTGAGATCAGGGGCCTGGCCCACAGCCCCACCCCCGGCCCCAGCACCCGCTGTGACGCTCACACCACCCATCTGGTGTTTGTGGCATCTGCCTGGATTGGGGCGACTGATTTCCACTGCAGGATTACGAAGTATCTGGGGGAGAGGGCAGCGGGACTGTCCCCACCCTCGCTACCCCGGCCTCCCCCGCCAAGGTGACCACACCCTGCTGACTGCAGAGCATTCCTGTTCATGCGTGGTGCACGCCTGTCATCCCAGCACGGAGGGAGGCTGAGGCAGGAAAACCGTAAGTGCTAATCCTCCCTGGGCAACACGGCAAGACTCTGACTCATAATGAATGAAAAGGGCCAGCGACGGAGCTCAGAGGTGCAGCCCCCCAGGGGCTCAGGCCCCAGCACCACGCACACACAAAAGCATTTACAGATCACGGGTCTTTGATTCCCGATGCTGGTCTGCTCTTACAGCTCTGCCTCGGACCGGGAGAAGCTGGTGGAGCTGTGCCTGATGCCACTCGAGTGTGGGGAGGGAGCGGGCGCCCCCAGGCCTGAGGCATCTCCAGCCCCCCGGGCTGCCAGGGCCCTGTGCCCCAGCGGGGATCAGCCGTGCTGTGGGCCTCGGCACTGCAGGAGCTGGGGCTTAATAGCCACTAAGCAGCTTCCTGCACCTCCGCCGCTGCAGCCACAACCTGGCCAATCTCTTAATTGGTGGCTTCGAAAGCCAGGCTTTGTCCTGTGATCGCTGCGCCGGCCGCCACAGGCCAGGTGTCGAGGGAGCCAGGTCTCACCTGGGCTCCGAGCAGATGCGGCCGCCCCCACTCTCCCCGCGCAGCGCGCACAGCTCTGCCCTCTCCGCCTCCTCTCTGTCTGATCCTTTCTGCTGTCATGTTCTTTGTCCCCGTGCACGCTGTGATTACACGCCGCGAGTCATCCGGCAGTGACAGCTAACGCGCACCCCGCCGGGCAGATTCGCCAGCCTCCCGGCCTCCGACCTGCGGGGTTGCTCTGGGCGCAGCTGGCCTCTGCTGCGGGCGGGGCGGCAGCTCTGGGCGCCACTTCATTACCCGCTGCTCCCGGGGCGCAAGGGCACCGGCAGGAGGCTGGAGGAAGTCAGGCAGCCGGGGGACCCCAGCCAGCCCTGCCGTGCGGCCACTGGGCCTTGATTTCCTCCTCTGCCCGCAGGGCTGGGTGCGGATGCCCTGAGCTCCTGCGGCTTGGGGACCAGGAGGGGCCCAGCAGCGCTGGGAACCCCATTCCACTCTCGGGGCCGTGGCTCCCCGCAGCCAATGGCACCCTCAGGCTGCACTGCAGGGACGCCGTGCCCAGGGCAAGGGCCCAGAATGTCACTGCCACCCCACCCTCCACGCGCGGTCGCATCCCGCTCAGACACACAGCCCCCACTGAAATCCAGACGGAGCCCCGGATGCCACTCAGAGCCGGAGGTGGGCTGGCCGTGGACGTGAAGCCCAGTCTATGTCTTTGTTGATCTGGCTCCTCTAGACAAGCAAGGCCTCACTTGTAGACCAGGCCAGTCTTGAACTCACTATATGGCCCCCGCTGGTCCTGTATTTGCCATCCTCCTGCCTCAGCCTCCTGAACCATACTGGAGGGAGCTGGAGCTGTATGACCTTCTAGGGCTTTTTCTGGGGTGCTGCATGTTTATTTAAAAAGAAAAGAATGAACACAGAGCCCTGAAAGTACCTCGGACCAGGCGTGGGGGCAGGCACACGCTCGTAATCCTGGCACTCAGGAAGCTGAGGAAGGAGGATCCCCATGAGTTCAAGGCCTGCCTGTGCAGCATAGCAAAACCCTGTCTCAAAGGAAAAAAAAAAAAGTAGCTGGCGAACAGCAGCCCCAACTAATTATGAGGCGGTCAGCCTGGGCGCGGGCACGATGCCCCTTCTCGGCTGGTGCTTAAAGTGTTCGCCCCGCCCCACGGGCCTGGTGTGACCACCCACAGAGGGGATGTGAGTAATAATTATCTCCTTCGGAGGGGTGCTGGGAGGGTTAATTAACTCGGGGCTGGGAGCGCTTTGAGCTGCCGCGGCAGCGAGGGTGTGAAGGCCACCACGGAGCCCGCTCTCGGAAAAGCATCACCAAGCTGCCCGCCCCAGCCCAGCTAATGGGCCCCAGAGGGGTCCCCGCTTCCCCGTCCAGGCCAGGACGGCCTGTGCCCCAGTCAGCTCCACAGCACGGCCGGCGTGTGCGACGAGAGGCCCCTGGTGTGGCTGTCTCCGTGCCCGCTCGCCTGGTGAAGTCCGCCAGCCCCACAGCAGAGCAAACCCTGCCAGGAGGAGACCTGGTTCCAGCCAGGTGTGTGGCGCATGCCTGTGATCTCGGCACTCTGGAAGGCTGAGGCAGGAGGATTGCAAGTTCGACCCAGCCTGCACAATTCCAAGGCTGTGGATAGAGCTCAGAGTGAAGGCCCGGGGTTCGATCTTCAGTGCGGCAGAACGAACAGAGCTTGTTCTAATTTGGCCTTGACAACTCTTCGTGGCTGTGAGCTCGGGCCACGGGACCAGCTCCCTGTCACCTGTGCCCTCTGACACTCTGCCCAGTTTCCTAAGAGGGACAGGACCAGGCAGGCCAGTGTCCTCCAGGACAGCGGGGTGTGGTCCCCAGAGAGTGCTGTGACTCCTGCAGTCGTCTCCTCCTCCCAGGTGTGGGCCGGCCAGCACCTTCGGGACCAGGTCTGGATGAAGAGGTGTTCAGGATGGAGCAGAGGCCTGGGGAGAGACTCGAACACACAGCCTCCCCGCCTCCGGCTCCTCATCCCCTCTGCTGCCAAAACCAGGGCCCCTGGTTGCTCCTTGACAGTACTGACTGTCCAAATCATTTGCAATTTTTAAAAACCTAAAAAAACTGGGGTAAAAATGCAAAAATAGAAAACCGTTGTGAATTTGGGGCCCAAGGGGAGACCGCAGGCAATCTAGACTCTTAAGTTTTAAAGAAAATCTGCATATAACTACAATGACTTCTTTCATGAAAAAGCGATGAGGAAGTGGGGTATGGTGGTACAGCCTCTAATCCCAGCACTTGGAAGGCTGAGGCAGGAGAATCCCCATGAGTTTGAGGCCAGCTCGGGCTGCACAGGAAGACCCTGTCTCCAAACAAAAGAAGAAAGGATGCCAGCTTCAGGGAAAGAAGCCCAGGAACAAGGCACTCAGAGGGCTCTGCGCCTCGGGGACCACCGCTCTGGGCAGTGGGTCCCCCCTCAGCACAGGGGGAGGCTCAGGGCAGAGACTGGCAGAGTGGGGACCAAGGGACAGGTCCCCAGATCTGCAGGAGGGTGGCTTACTCAGGCCTTCAACCCAGACCAGCACCTTTGCCTCAGGTTCCACCTTCCCCTGGGTCAGACTATGAGCCAGGGACGCCAGCGAGGTAGCACCTGGGGACCCAGGGGAGGACACCCTGAAGTGGAGGCCCAAGGGAGACCACCCAGCGGCTGGGAGCCCGGGGTCTGCCGAGGGCCACAAGGAGGGATGCAGCCCTGAGGGGCTGAAGTGGACGCACAGGCCAAGGAGCTGCTGTGCGGGACACAGGCGGTCAGCAAGCTGCCGGGGGTGCAGCACTCGGACCCAGTTGGTGTCCCCCAGCTCTGACGCTCCTGGGGTGTCTCGTGCCTCAGTTTCCCCTCTCAAACTGTGCAGTCCCAGAGAGTACGTAAAGAAATGCGCGGGGGTGGTGGAACCGCGCACACGGCAAGCACCCCGTCAGAGCTGGCAGTGGACAGAAGCCCCTGTGCAGTCCCGCAGGGTGGGGGCGCCTGGCCGGGCCTCATCTGTCCAGCTGTGCAAACTCAGGCCAGGCACTTG
Source organism: Dasyprocta punctata (assembly GCA_004363535.1). Taxonomy (NCBI): domain Eukaryota; kingdom Metazoa; phylum Chordata; class Mammalia; order Rodentia; family Dasyproctidae; genus Dasyprocta; species Dasyprocta punctata. The sequence continues at coordinate 12,813 of RJWM01026059.1, read as the reverse complement.
ATCCCTCCAGGCCTCAGTTTCCTCTTCTGCAAAGTGAGGGGTGACCTCCACTAGGAATGGAGCAGTCGGGAGCCCCTCCTCTGGCCAGGCTATACACCCTCCTCTGGCCAGGCTATACACCACATGACCGGCCGCCCACGGCCCGAGGGCAGAGACTCAGGGAGCAGTGCCCCTCTGACCCTCACAGCGAGACATCAGGCCGGGGCAGGGCAGTGACCAGGGCTGCAGGGCCGCAGGCATCTTCCCTCCCTGCCCAGGCCGAGGGCGCCACCTGCTGGGGGCGTCGGGTTTAGCACCCTGCTCCCTGGGTCCAGTTCTCTGGGTCTGGTCCACCTAGGACCCTGTGCTGTGACTGGCTCCCCGCCCAGGTCTGGGGGCATCTGGTACATTCACAGCTTGGGCAGCGCCACCTCCACCTGGTCCGGGGCTCCCTGGTTCCCCGGGCAGAGCCTTGACCTCACGCCCCCACCCACCCCTAAGCTGCAGCTTTTCTCTGAGACCCCTAATGATGCAACCAGGTAGGGTGTGGGCTTTTCTCCCAGGATTGTGGATCGAACCCAGGGCTTTCAGACTGAGCTACATCCCCAACCCTTTTTTAAGAAATGTTTCTGAGACAGGGTCTTGCTTCGTTACCCAGGCTGGGCCTGAACTTTTGATCCTCCTGCCTCAGCCTCCCAGGTAGCTAGATTACAGGTGTGTCCCACCACGCCTGGCTTACAAATTCCTTTATCGTCTCCCAAAGTCAGGATTAGTTCACGAGGCATAGTTACATACAGTGTCAGACTCCGAGCCTGCCCTGAGTGGTCCAAGAGGGATGGGGTGAAGGGGCCCGAACGGGAGCAGGATGAGGCCCGTGGAAGGGGGCAGCCCGAGTCACACCAGCTCCTGCTCTGTGGCTGTCACCTCCTGGGCCAGCCTCCCCTATGACAGGCCACTGGACTCCTGGACACGGGGAGAACCTGGGCAGACACCAGCCAGGGTCCCCAGCAGGCCCGCCCACCAGGCAGGGCCTTCCACCTCTCCGCGCGTCCTTGGCGCGATGAATGGGCTGTCGGGGAGCCAGACAGGAGGCTTCGGAGGGTTATTAAATGATTTTCCCTCCCTGTCCTAGCTCCTTCAAGGCCACGCAGGACGAGCCCTAGCAAAGCTGCCACTGACGGCAGCACCAGCCCCACACGCGACACCCCAGGCTCAGATGGACCACACGGCCCGCTCAGCTGCCCTAATTGCTTCCAGGCCCAGAAAATGCTTGCAAAGGGTTGCAAGTGCCCAGCACCAAAGCTGGCAGTGCCCGGTGCCGGCAGGGCCGTGTCCCCCACAGTCACAGGGCAGAGGGTGGGAAGCCCAGCTGTGGCACGGCTGGTGGACAGGAGGAGGACACCGCAAAGAAAGGGACCACTCTGTCCTCAGGTGGGGAGCTGCGTTTGCTGGGTCAGGGCCTCGGTCTGGATGGAGCGATGTGTGCTGGGAGAGCTGGGGTACACTCGGGGTCCCCCAGGGGTCTGAGGTCACCAGCGAGCATCCAGCTGGAACCTTCTACTGTCGCGGCCCAGGGAGGGTAGAGCGGCCTCGAGGGAGGAAGGGCGTGGAGGGCTCGGGGTGTGAGTCCCATGTTGTGCCACCCATGTGTGTCACCTGCCTCCTCTGACACTGCAACTCCCGAAGGCCTCAGACGCACCCCTCCAGCCTGCCTCCCTCCATGGGACCCGGCGATGCTCCCCCAGGGGACAGAGCCCAGGGAGCCTGCAGCAGGGAGGGTCCCTGGCCGGGCCTGGGAAGCTGCAGGCTTCAGGAGGCCCCGTGCTTGGGTCCCCAGGCAGGTGGCAGGCAGCGTGGCAAGGAGTCCCATGCCGGGTGTGGAGAGGGTGTCACCTCCAGAGCCCACGTGGGTGAGAATCAGGCACATGCGGCCACGTGCACATACACGTGTGCATTCACAAACCATGTGCACATGTGCTAATACAAGCACACATACGCGTGTGCAAATGCACACACCCGTGCATACTCATGGCCCACGCACTCCTCAGCTGCCATGGGGCAGCCCGCCAGGGTCTGGAAGCCGAGCCGCCTCCCCCACCTCCCTCCCACCTGAGGCCACCTGGGGAGGCCACCTCAGTGTCCCAGGACAGGAAGGACGCAGGAAGCTGGAGGTGACCTGCGCAGGTCCGCCAGGTCCACTGGGACCGATGGCCAGGTTCCTGTGGGCCCAGCCACGTCGTCCACTGTGAGCGGGAGGCCTCGCCCACCCGTGCACCCAGGAGACATCTTGGGTGCCACCCTAGCTGCAGTTCCTGAACGTCCCAGGGGACAGGCAGAGGGGGCCCAGCGTGAGTCCATGTCCGCACCGCCACAAAGCAGCAGCACAGGGGCGTAGAGTCTACCTGGCGTGGCGCTGACCCGCAGATCTCCCAGGAATAAGTGGGGCGCAGAGCTGCGCTTCGCATCGGGTCCGCTGTGAGGGATACCCAGTCCTGGCCCCGGGACAGCCACAGCCAGCACAGCAGCAGGGACCGGCCACACCCTCTGCCCTGGACACAGCTGACCAGCAGCTGCTCAGGGCAAGGCCTCCGTGTGCTGTGCGCATGCACGTGGCCCAGCAGCACAGCGGCCTGCGCTGGGAAAGCACAGGGCGGGGCGGGGGCGAGGGGCTGCGGGCAGGGGCGGGGCGCGACCACTGCAGGCTGGCCACAGCCACCGCCATCGCCACCTGCTCCACTACAGCGCCCACGGCGTTGGGCTGTGACATCCACTAGGTTTTTGCTTGACACCGACGCTCTCTGGGCCCTGCCAGCCGCACCGGAGGGCCACGCCCGAGCCGGGTGCTACCTGGACTGCAGCCCCTGCCCCGAGAGCAGCAGGGTCATGGCGCTATCTGAGCAGGCAGAGGGGAGGCGGGGGCAGTGGAGTGGCCGCCACCTCCACCCCACCCCAACTTCCCATGAGTTACTTAATCCTGACCACGGCTGCCCTGCAAGTGCTTTTGTGAGCCCCATTCTACAGAAAAAGAAACTGAGGCTCTGAGCCATGACTGAGGCCAAAGGGAGCCCTCGGCAGAGCTCTGAGTCAGGCACCCTGCTCCAGAGTCCACAGCCTCGAGTAACAACTATACTCTGCTTCCTTTTACACACTGAGCACGAGTCAGTATGTACAGAGTGTGACAAGGGGCCACTGGCAGCAGGTTCTGAAGGATGAACAGGAGTCATCCAGGCAAAGAACACTAGCCAGGGTGACATGCAGCTGGGGTGTGTTAACAGGGAAAGGTGGGTGTGGCTGGAAAGACAAGTGGATGCGTATACACAGTAGGTGCTCAACAAAGATTCTGTCCACCTGGGTGCTGACCGAGCCGGCAGGGGCGAATCAAGAGCTTGGTGTTGTTACTGGTCCCATGCGCAGGCGTGCACAGGCTGCCCCTGCACCCTGCGACCCACACGCACCCTGCCTCTGCCTCCCTGCGGCTCCCGGGGCGGGGGCTCCTGCGGTTCTGGGGAGCACTGGGAGGGCAGGGCCCTGGTGGCTCTGCCTGGCGAGGCCAAGTCCCAGGGGAGCCGCGGTGGCCACCGCTGCCGCTCCGATAACCTTCAGCCCTGACCTCATTTCCCACCGAGCCGCCCGCAATTTCTTCCAATTTTCCACATAATTAGCTGAGCAGGAGATGCAGCCCCTGCTCCAGGCCCAGTCTGCGAGGCGGTAAGGAGCCAGCTGCTCGGGGCCGGGCTGCGGCTGAGGGCAGGGCCCAGGGCGGGGCGAGGGCGCGGGGGCAGGGGCGCGGGGCAGGGGCCAAGCCTTGCTCTCAGGTCTCACGGTCAAAACGGGGACAGGAAAATGACAGGGCCGCACGGCCCCCAGGGCCATCTCTGCCCACCCCTCCCACCAGCTCCGTCCCCCCAGCGCCACCTCCCTGGGAGCCAACCACGCCGTCTCCCCGTGGGTCACCAGGGGCTGAGGCAGGGGCAGCCCGGCTCCATGCTGGCCTGTGACAGCCACACGCAGCCAGGGGCTAGGCCTTGCCGCCAGCGAGGGAGTACCGGACGGGGCCCCCTGGGCCGAGGCAGCAGACGCCCGTGACAGGGCCTTGCGAGGCGCGGCCGGTCAGGGACACTCAACTGGGCCCCTGTGCTGTGCTCGGCCCCGGTTCACGGCCACGGGCCTCGGTTTCCCCGACGCAGTCCTTCCTGACTGTGAGGCCACAGGAGAGGACGCCGCCACCGCCCGGCCTGGACCAGGCATGGTCACCGGGCTGACTCGGCTGCGACTGGTGCAGATGGCCATCAGGAGGACAGCGTGGCTCCGCCCCGGGCCCCCCCCCACACACCCTGTGTGCTGGTCACTCCTCACCACAACTCCTCACGAGGCCTCCACTCCCTCCCAGGGGCAGATGGGAAACCCAGGCACAGAGTGGCCAAGCCACTCGCCGGGCACCACACAGCACACGCTGCAGGAGCTGAGACACTGCTCCGGCCCCTCTGGGTCCCACAGGTCACAGTCACTTCTGGTCCTTCTCCTGGTGCTGCACACTGGACAGGACTCAAGGGAGTGGAGAGGCTACCCCTCACTCCTCCCTCCAGCCCCCTGGGGTGACTGAGGTTCCAGGGCTTCGGAGAGAGCCCAGGGCCAAGGTCAGAGGGTGGGCATGCTCCATGCACTCCAAGGTGACAAATAAAAAATGAGAGGACAGAACCAGGTGTGGTAGCGCACACCTGTAATCCTAGTGCTCAGGAGGCTGAGGCAGGAGGATTGGTGAAACTTGGGGGCCAGCCTGGGCTATACAGCGAGATCCTGTCTCAAAAAACCAAAATAAGAAAAGATAAAATAAAATAAAAACATATAAAGTATCCGGAACCATGAATTTTCAAAAAGCTTCCCAGCCCAGACAGCACCACCTCTAGGCCCTCCACACCCAGGCTGGGACGCAGAAGCTCCTGGCACTCATGGGTCCCTCTGCTCCCCTCGGGCACCCGGCTGGCTGCGGAGACCCTGCAAACGGTGGGAATCGACCAGGAGGAGCAAAAGTGGCCGCCGCACACAACTGGCCCAGGCTCAGTGTGGGTAGAATGGGGGTTCTGCAGGCTGTACCATCAGGCACGAGGAACCTAGACCCCTCGAGCCGGATGACACCCCCAGGACAGCCGAGAGCCGTCTGCAGGACAGATCTGGGGGTGGTCAGGGTCGGAGCACGGTGCGAGGATGCTGCCCTCCAAACTGCCCTGGCACACGCTGTGCACCCTGCAGAAAGCCCGGCGAGGTGGCCGTGAGTCACCAGGCTGGTCTTGAACTCCTGGACTCAAGACATCCTCCTGCCTCAGCCTCTTGAGTGCTGGGAACATAGTGGACTCGCTGAGGACACAGGCAGCTTTGGGCTCCTGCTCTGGTCTCAGCACCAACCAGAAAATCACTCAAACCGAGTGGCAGGCCCAGAGGAAGGCCCTGGCCAGCCTGAGTCACAGGGCGGGGTGGGCGGAGAGGGCCGCGGTCCCCTCTGAAGTCCCCGCAGCGCCATGGAGCAGCGGCCCCGCGCAGACACACGCTAATGAGCTGTCAGGAGCAAGGCTGCGCGCAGCCCCTCCCCACCAATCTCACCCAGCATCGCCCTCTGCCACCGCACGCCACCGCGTGATGAAAGGAAACGCGTTCAAAGAGGGACCGCTAACAAGCCAGGGTGCTCGCGGCCGGCGGTGAGGGGAGCAGACCGCCTCCGAGCGCGCCCAGGAAAGGGGGTGAACGAAAACCTCTGAAAAAATAACTCGTCCCCGACACTTCCCAGGAGGGAGATGGAACCCAGGGCCTCACGCTTGCCAGGCAGGCGCTGTGCCGCTGAGCTACGTCCGCGGCTTGGAGGACGGATTCCGGAGAACCGCGTGGCTGGCCCAGGGCCCTGGGTGCGGGACAGAGGCTGCCCGGCCACCACCCTGTGAGCCTCTCACCTGCCCCAAGTGCCCATCTGTGAAGTGGGGGCGCGGCAGCTCCTGGACGGAACGCGTCTCTGCGTCACCCTGCCCAGCCTCACCCTCGGCGCGCGCCCTCTCTCCACAGCTGGGCTGCGGGTCACAGTGCACCCCAGACCCCGTGGAGACACAGGCTTCACGCCACAGCCCCGCCGCCACTGCTCACTGGGACAGGACTGGGGCAGCGCGGGCCACGCCTGGCGGGGGACCCCAAGGGCACTGTGGGTGGCCCCACTGCCAAGGAAACACACTTCTGCTGGAGGAGCCACCGAGTGGACCTGACCACGTCAAGGTCACTGCAATGAAGGCCGCTTGGTGTAACGCTGGAAGCAGAGGCGGCCAAGGCCAGGAGGGTCCCCAGGGCTGGCCCTCAGTGCCAAGGGTCGGGCCATCTCCTGGGCCCCGTTCCCGCAAAGCCCCGGCAGAAGGAGCCCTGGCTGTGGGGGTGCAGGGACCCAGCCGTCCTCCTACGTCCCCACGCAGGACAGCCACTCTGCTGTCTCCCCAGCTCTCCGTGCACGGTGAGAACCCCGAGTAACCCCAAACGAGAGTAACCCGCTGTGCTGCCGTGTGCTGGCGCCCACCCTCTCCGGGTGCCCTGGGCCACTGCGGCCGTGCGTTATCCCCACCGCCCCACCGGGGGTCCCCAGGCCCTTGCTCTCCTGGCACAGGAGGCGGAGTCTTTAGGCTCCTGGAGCGCACAGTAGGGCAAGGTAAGGCACCCAGCCGGGCCACACACATGGCTGGCCGTCATCTTAGAGACCCTGCAGCCCTGGGGTGCAGGCCCCCACCCCCGTGACCTGGCTTGTCCTCTGGCTCCCGCAGTCACTGCAGTTGCCCCATCCCTTCCTCCTGGCTCCAGGCCCCCCAGTGGGGTCGTGGCCCCCCCAACGCCAGGGCCAAGGGCCCCTTGGGCAGCTGCAGCCCTGGCCTCTCAGAAGTGGCCGTGGCCCAGAGAAGGGGGAACAGTGGGCCAGACAGGCAAGGTCGCCATGGCAACCACACCAAGGCTGGCAGGAGGGGCCGGGAACAAAGGTGGCTCCCCTGGGGCAGCGCAGCTGCTGTCCCTCGCAGGCCCCACAAGTGCGGGTGGCAGTGCAGCCTTCACAGGGAGGGTGGTGACCCGGCAGGGCAGTCGTGGGGGGCTGGACGTGGGGGACACCTCCAGGGACTAAGCCGCAAGCCAGCAAAGTGCCTCTGAGGCCTGCAGAGGGACCAGAGACCCTGCGCTGGCAGCAGGACGCAGAGGGGTGTTTTCCTGCCGTCCTGGGCTTGGACTAAGCTCAGCCCGCCTGGCTCCACCCCGCTGCATGGCGAGGCCCCTGGCAGGCCTGGGTGGACGCCCTGAGGGCAGCCACCACCTCTGTCCCTCTGTCCAAGTGTCCCGTGGGACCCCCCAAATGGCCATAGCTAAGATCCTCACTGCCCAGCAGTGATTCTGCCCATTCTACCAATGAAACGGATGCCCAAGGCTCCTGGGTGAAGGGGAGAACTGAGTCCAGCCCTGTGCTGCCCTGGGCTCCCCCGGCCTGTGGGCCCCTTCAGCTGTGCACAGGAGTAAACTGAGGCCCAGCAGGACAGGAGCCGACATCACAGAGACACTGATTTTAGCTAGGTCTCTTCCATGACAACAGTCGACGAAACGCTCAGTGAAATGGGACTTCGCTTCTCACGGCTCCTGAGACTTACAAATCAACGTGCGAATCTATGAGAAACACCCGCTCCCGCCCCGTGCCCCAGCCGCGGCCTGATGAGACAAAACAGAACGCGCTCCCGTCTGTCCGCCGCCGCCCACCCCGCGCCGGCCCCGCAGCCCACGGGTGGAAGGACACAGGGGGACCGGGCACGAGTTCCAACCCGATGCCCCCTGCCCGGCGGTTAAATCTGAGCTTCAGCGTCTGTCCGGCTGTGGCCCGGTGGGAGCCCTGGGCTCCAGCCTGTGCCACAGAACCAAAGGGCGACGCTCGGGCGGCCGGTGTGACAGGGCTGCGTCCTGGGCAGCGGCTCGTGGGGAGCCTGGCTGTTAGCAAGGGACAGGGGCACGAGCCAGGCTGCAGGTTGGAGCCGGGCAGGTGGGGACACAGGCCCGGACCCCGGGGTTGCCTGGGTCCCTGCTCTGCCGCTCACCCCTCCTGGCACGCATGGCTATGCACGTCCCCAGGATGGATTCCTCGCGGGCCGGGCCCGGACGAGGAGGTCAGCACTGTGCCCCAGCTCACAGCCGGGAGGGTAGGGATGCGCCAGGGTCACACAGGACTGCACAGCAGCACTGACGTCCTGTGAGCCCACTTTACAGACGGGAAAACGGGGGCCAGGAGAGAGGGACGGGAGTGGACACCCAGCTCCTGGGCTGCGTCCTGGCCGTGGCTCCCTGATCTCCAGGGCAGAAGCCTCCGAGGGCTGAGAGGTGACAGCAGCAGCAGGCTGGGCTTCTGCCGCCGCCGCCACCCTGCTCCTCACAGCTGCCCACCACTGCAGGGACCCGGGAGTTGGCAGTGCCGCGCCGTCTCAGCTTCCCTGTCCCTGGGCTGGGGTCGCCATGGGTGGGCAGAGACCAGGACAGTAATGGGCATGGCTGCGGCTTAGGGACCAGTCAGGCTTTCCCATTTCTGCTGTGCTGCTGTCTTAGGAACGCAATGGTCCCCATCCCCAGTGTGGTGGATCAGAGCGGCCACAGGGGGAGGGCGGGGGAGGGGTGACCTTGAGGCGTCCTCCGGGCCTCCGCCCTGCTCAGCCTGTGCCGCTTGTCCCCACAGCCCAGCGGGGGCTTGGGCACCTCCCTGTGGGCATCACGGGGTGGGGAGGGAGGGCCGCGTGGCAGATCGCGGAAGAGGCCCCAAGACGGGCCATGCTGGGGACCACGTGTGGGGGCCGCGTGGGGACATCTGAGGCCTGGGGTGGGTGCAGCGGGGCTCCAGCAGCTGCTGCCAGGCGAGCCCCATGCTTCTAGGCATGCGGCTCGGGCCAGGCCGCCGGCCCTGTGCCTGCCCTGCGGAGCACCAAGGCTGGGACGGCCAGCACCGGGTCGGGGTCCACTTTCCGCCCGGCCGCCCAGCCCCTCCTTTGCTGCCAGAGCCCAGGGCTCCCTTCCGCCGGCCCCCTGGGCACCCACATGCGGCACTCTAACCTACAGAGTACTCTGAGCCCTCCGTGACCAGAGACAGCAGGTGCTTGGGAAAGATGGGCAGCAGGCACCCAGCAGGGAGAGTAGTGACCGCCCCACTCCCAGGGACGACAGGGAGCTGCCCGGGGGACAGGACATCCACGGCAGAGGGCACAGGAGCGCCCTCCCAGGACCCCCTCCCCGCCGCGTGGCGCCCGCAAGCCGGGCTCCCCAGTGCAGCATATGCCGCCATCTGCTCTCCCCACGCGGCATCAGGGGCTCTCCCGCGCCCGCTGCCAGGGCAGGGCGGCCTCACGCTGCCAACCCAGCTGCCGACCGCAGCAGCCGGGCGGAGCAGAGGGCTGGGGTGAGCCTCTGCACCCCCAGGGCCTGCAGTAGAGCTGGGCTGTGAGCCAGGTCATGGATGACACCCCAAGGGCACTGGGGCCAGCACCTGCTCGGACACACCCGTGCCCACCTCACCATGCACATGGGCTTCCGTCACCAGAAGAGAGGTGGGCAGGCGCCACGCGACAGGACGCTCGAGCAGCAGTGTGGACCCCTGACCAGCAGTGCCCACTGCCCACAACGCGCCTCACTGGCTGGCATGCTGCCCTCCAGAAGGTGACTTCCTGGGCACTTCTGGCCAGGGATGTGGAACAGACCCGAGACTGTCCATCCAGGTCCCCAGGGCCCTGGTGTCTGCAGGTGGGCGTGAGGGGTACCCACAGGGAGCTGAGGGGCAGGGTGTGTCCCCTAAAACCAGTCCACAGTGTCGGGGGGACCCGGCCCTGGCCCCTGGGCTCGGCCTCCCACAGCATGTGCACGTGGCCAGGTGAGGGACTTGTCTCTCTGGGTCTGGGTGTCTTCACCCCTAAGTGCAGCCTGTTGCAGCAGCTTCTCGAGAATGAAGGCCAGACACGGGGTGCCCAGGGTTGGGGTGGCTGGCTCTGGACACCCAGAGGACTGGCAACAGCCTCAGGGGAGAGCGGGAGGCAGGAACCGGACCGAAGGTGGCTCCGCATGGGTACCGGGCAGCCGCCCTGCCCCCGGGTCTCCATGTGGACCCACCCGGGAGGCCCAGGCTTTAGAGAGGAGGCTGTCTGCACCCAGGATCAAGTGCAGGAAACCAGCAGGCTGGCCCAGAGTGCCCTTGAGGACAGCCGGTGCCGCCCCAGGTCACGCTGCTGGCCGCTGGCCCTGTCTTCCGCTCCGCAGCGCCCCAGCTAGCTGACCCAGGGCCGGGCACCTGCCGAGCTAAAGCGGAAGAGCAGGGTCCGTCTCCTGCTGAGCTAGCAGGCAGGTGCCTGGCCCTGTGACCCCGTCATGCAGAGGGACCCCAAGGCTGGCAGAGGGCTGGCCACTCACAGGCTCCCAAGCACGTCCCCAGGCCACTGCCGCACCCAGGACGGAGACATGGCGGCAGACAAGAGTCCTTCCCCGAAAGGACAGGCTGTGTGGCCTTTGGGGCACTGTGAGAGGACCAGAGAGAGACACAGGCAGGGCCGGGCATGGCTGGAGAAGCTGCAACTGCAGGGCCACCTCAAACCTGGGCTCCCTGAAGACAGCGCAGGGCCACACGGTGAGGCCCAGCCCCGGGAGGGCGGCACCCATAGCTCACCGCAGCCAGGCAGAAGCAACCCAGTGTACCCCGGGCAGCTGGGCTCGGAGAAGCCACCTGCAGCAGACCCCATGCCAGAACAGCACGCAGCCACAAAAAGGGGGAGCGACAACCTGGCTGCGGCACGGCTGAACCCTGAGCACACACGGCCTCCTGGAGCGGGCCAGACGCGAAGGCCCCACCCGAGCAGAGGTCCCAGAACAGTCAGATCTGGGCTGGAAAGCAGAGCAGGCTGCTGGGGCCTGTGCGAGGGGCAGGGCTTGGGCTTCCGCAGGGTTCCAGAATTTGACAGTGGCGAGGGTCATGCAACGCTCCTCCCAGAACCGCTGCGTGCTCCGGAGGGGGCGGCTCGCAAGCTACACGGGTGATATCTCAATGAGGCTGTTAGGGAAAAAACCGCACTTTAAATAGCACTTAGGAAACGCTATTTTTGTACCGGGGTATTCTCGAAATATTAAAAATTAGCAGGAATGAGCACATATTGTTTTTCTGGTCAGAAATCTAACACATGTCTGGCGGGGCTTCCTCTGCAGGCCGGGGGGGGGGTCACAATGGGGTAGGAGAGGCCAGGGCAGCAGGCCTCAGCCCGGGGGCTGTTGGGGGGACCCAAACACCAGGCCCCGCAGCAGCCAGCTGAGAACCAGGCCTTGGTGCACTCCGGGCCCCTGGGAAGCCCCTGGCCCTCTCTCCCCGGTGTGGGCAGGACAGCAGGGTCTCCTCCTGGGCCACAGCCAGGGTCACTCAGCCTCGGGGGTGGACGCCAGTGGCGAGGAGGGACAGACAGCCAGAGCCTGCGGCAGGCCCTGAGAGCCGCGATGCCTGATGGGCAACAGCCGTTCTTATCCCTGCCCCACCGCGGAGGAAACTGAGGCACAAGGTTTGGCGGGGGGACCCAGGTGGTACTGTGCTCAACCCTCCAGCCTCTGGAGCTACAGGGACAGGGACTTCTGGTGACACACAGAGAGGAAGGCATCGGATACCCCCCGGTCAGCCACAAGGCGAGCTGGAGGCCTGCGCCTGTGGGGGACAGAGGCAGGCGCCCGTGCCCTGAGAACCCCAGTCCTGCGGGCCCCCAGGACAGGTCGCCAGCCCGGGCTGCCGGCTGGGGTGCATGGAGCCCCGTCCTGGAGAACAGTCACTTCTGCAGAGCCACCCTGGTGAGGAGTCCGTGTTGGGCAGGCAGCAGCCCTGGGAGAGGGTCCCCCTGCTCAGCCTCCCCAATTCCCAGGCAAAGACCCCGCCACTACGTCTGCCCTGCACCCCAAGAAGGCCTCCCCATGAGTGACTCCAGTCTGCCCCTGCCTCCCTGCCGTACCCAGAGGAGGGACTGAGGGGTGGGTTGGAGCCACCTGGGCAGGTTTGCACCCCTAGGCTGGGCACAGTGGGCTCTGGGGACCCCTCCATCTCCCTAGTGGCTGCTGGCCAGAAACCTCGCAGCGGGCTTACAACCTAGGCATGGAGTCCACAGCCCAGGCCTTCAAGTGCAGCAGGATACAGGACTCCACCGCGGGCTGGAGCTGCCTTCTGTGGTCCCGGACTTCCTGGCTGTCCCTGCCCGGTGCCCACCAGTGCTGGCCTTGCCTGGGGACTCTTGCAAGAGTCACAAGTCTGACACAAAACAGGCCTCACAACTCACACCCAGCAGGCCAGGGCCACCACCCACTATGGTTTCCATTAACTGAAGACCCAGAGTGGAGGGACAGGGGACCAGGGGTGGGGGACCGGGGACAGAGACCGGGTGCCAACCAGTGCTGCCTCCTCTCCCTGCTTGGTTCCAGCCAAGATAAGGCTCCCCAAGGACTAATGCTGCTGTGTAAATATCAGACACTCGTGTCTCCTCCGAGACCAATTACACACATCGCGGGGCTCCCCCAGGACCCCGCCTTCCACTTACAGTATCATCATTAACAGTCTATTAGGGAACAGCTGCAGGAGGGGGAGAGGAAGGGGAAGGAGAGGCAGAGGGAAGGAAGAAGAGGGGAGAGGGAACAAGGTGCAAGAGAGACGGCAAGGATGACAGACAGGGAAGCCAGAGAGCAGTGAGACGGGGTGAGAAGGGCAGCTGGGGACAGTCAGGAGGGAGAGAGGCTGAGAGATGGAGGAGCAGGAGGTGGAGGAGGGGAGGAGGAGGAGGAGGAGATGGAGGA
>RJWM01026058.1:0-28541 GCA_004363535.1 Dasyprocta punctata | reverse complement strand
AAGCTGTTTCTTTATTGCATTTTCTATCATTTCAGAAAGTCCATTTGTGTGACTCCCACTGTCTTCCATTTCAGTATCTCTTGGGTTTGTTCTTTGTGGGCTGGGGGACTGAGACTGCCTCTTGGTCTTTTGTTTTGTCATTTTCTTCTGGAATCTATGTAGCTCTGTGTCCTGCGAGGCTGGCTGGCCTTCCCCTGAGGTTTGTGCTGATTCTTGCGGTGTGCAGGATCGCGGGACCCGGTAGGCTGGGTCCCGTGAGCAGCAAGGAAGGGCGGCCTCCTGAGGAGTGCGGGTGGAGCCTCCTCCTTAACTGGGTGGGGGCCAAGGCCTCCTGGTCCCAGGGAGCTAGGCTGGGCACTGTGAGTGACGCAGACCCGACCCTGGTTCTGTCCGCAAGTTCAGCCCAACAGCTATGCCTCCAGTAATGGTAATTAATGCAGGAATTTGGCATTAACTATATTTATTCATTATTTATGCTTAAAATACCTGTTGAATGTACTGAATCCATTTCATTTCGTGGTGCAGGATTGATCTTTCTAGCCTATCCATTCCAAGGACCTCAGTTAAAGCCGTGGTATATGGTACAATCAGAGAAGGGATAGCTGACAAGGTGGGTCCAGCGGACATTTGCAGACACCATCTAGATGCTCAGATAGTTTAAAGGAACGAACAGTCCACATCATGAATGGTACCATGGCAATTTCCATCTTTGCCTAGCAGCATTAGGTCGTTCTGGTGCACCTCAGTGATAGACACTGCCAGGTAGAATTTTAAAGGCTGAGATAAGCAGCCAGTTGACCGGCCACATTGAACCAAGGAGACTGATTCAGGTGTTACCTCTCATCTGTCACTCTTGCCTAGAGGTTTTGTCAGCATTTGAATAACCAGAAGGAGTCTCCAGGATGGTAACAGCAGCCAGAGAAGAAGACAAGGATCTGGGCAGCTGTGCCACATGTTGCAGAAGGAGAGACAAGGACAAGCACTGACTCGGACACTGTGGTGACCACTGGCAGGTGCACCCATAACAGGAGGGGAACCCGGTCACTGAGGCTTGAGCAGTGCTAGGAAGAGGAAATGAGGGTATATGTGCTCCCCTCTTTACAGCGAATGCATTGTAAAGGGTAGGAGATAGAATATGAAGTGGAAACGAGCATATTTAGGGCAAAAGTTAGGAAGAAACAGAGGAAGAGAGAGAGAGAGAGAGAGAGAGAGAGAGAGAGAGAGAGAGAGAGAGAGAGAGGAATTGAGCAGAGGACAGGGGAGACGTTTAGTGGAGAGTCTAGTCCTTAGGGATCCTACATAGGTGTTTTTCACCCAGCACTGCAAGAGATTCATCCACTTTCCGTGCTTGCTACATGGATGTTGCTGTGAGGGAGCACACAGCGTGGGAAGTGTTTCACAAGGCAGGTGGCGGACACACTACCCAAGTGAGCTAAAGTACAAAGGGGAATGCTATTGATCGCTCTGTGTACTGAACAAATTAAATGCACAAGGCATACCTAAAGTTCAGAGAGAGAGGAATTCAGAGGAGAACATCAGGTCTCAGCAATGTCTACCTCTGCTTGCCTTCACTCCTGCTGGGCTGGCCACACTGCCTCATGCCTACGTCTGCATTCATGTCTATGTCTGAAGGAGGAGAGATGGCCAAAGAGAGCATTCTGGGCCAGCAGAGCTGCAGAACAAAGGCCCCCTGGTAGGAAATGGGTTGATGTGGCCAAGGAGTATACCTTTTCAGTGCTTTTTTTTTGTTTTGTTTTTTTGGATCAAACTTTCTATGACATACCGACCCCTTGCCATCCCTTTCTTTTTTAAATGCAATCATTCCCTTGTCCAGAGTCCAGTTTTCTTCTCTGCAGCCTTCAAGCCCCAGACTCTTCCATTCAGCTCATCTTCTTCTGCTTCCCCTCAGAGAGTAGTTTCCCCAGAGTCCTGACTCCTTCTCATCTTGGCACCTGACCTGAGCTCCCAGAGGGAGTTCATCCACTCCCACGTTCTGGCCTCCACCTATGGCTGATGAAGGTCCCACTCCTTTCCTATAAGTTTCAGGCCCATGTATCCAACATGATTATACATCTTCACTTGGGCTCTTCAAATTTCAGTCTCTCACTCAGGTCTCCACCCCTTCCAACCCCCCAGATTTGCTCCACTCCAGCAATGACAATCCAATTCCTTGATCCAGCCCGAACCCTCTGGGTTATTCCCTACACCCCCCTCCTCCTTGTTGCTGTGTTTGATGGTTTAGCACATCTTGATTTCTGCATCCTCAGCACATCTAGGACCCAGCCCTTCCCTCTTCCCGTGGTCACTTCCATCTCTACAGCAGCTCTCCCTAGTTCACCACTGTATCAGCCACGGTTCAACCAGATTTAGTAGAACCAGTGGGAGATGTGCTAGGAAATTGGCTTACGTATTTGTAGAAATTGGGGAAGCAACCCCTGTAAGGCTGTCTCTGTTTCCAATGCTGGACCCTGAAATTCACAGAGCAGCCTTTAAGGAAGAGAAGATGGATATGAAGTGCCACGTGAGAAGGCATATAGAGGGGCTGGCAAGGCAGGTGGTGAAACAGAATTTTACCAAATAGACAAATACAATGTCTTATACCTGGATGTCCCCCCATAGCCTTATGTGCTCATAGGTGGGGCTTCTGGGAGTGGCTGATCATGGTGTGTGGTGCTGGATCACAGGTGCATGGTACTGGATTAGTCCACTGATTGGCTTAGCAAAGTTGTGGGTGTAGGTGATGGATTCACTGAAGAGGGAGGACCCATCCAGGGTGTAGATGGTACCAACCAATAGTAATAATGTGTACTGACTAGAATATTTTATCTTGGCATTTTTTATTCTATGGGTAGATATACATGAAGCTGCATTTTTTAACCCTAGGAATACTTTAATGTACATCAAAACAACATGATGACAATACACCAAACAGGCTGAAGGACACATTTTGGAAAAGTTGGCAGTGCAGGAATTTAGATTCTTTTAGGTTAAAATGTAACAAGTGTGGCTGAAGACTGCTAACAGCTGGTGAGCTATTTGCAATCCCTTTTAATATTTAGTTTAGTTCTGTTTATGTTGCTATTATTCACTTTACTTCTTGGTTATACCTTTTTTCTTGGCTTTTAAAATCACATCAAAATTGACTTTTGTGCATTAAAATCTATCTATCTATCACCTGTCTGTCCGTCTGTCTCTCTGACTGACAAGGTCACTTAAGGCTCCTCCAAAGTTACTTTCTGGCTGTGTGAGAAATTTCTGAGCTCCTCATGTTTTTCCTCTACTAGTCATGCTATCTACCAAGATGGGTCATGGTCTTACTCGACCATATGGCTGTTTTTGAAGAATGGGGACATCCTCCTCTTTTGTGACCCTTTTCATGGAATGTACATTTGTTGACCTCTGTCCTTTGGGGTTCAACCTCCTGCTTCTGTTTGGGAGGCTGGGGGCAGGGATCTTTTAGAGGTTGGGGCTATGCCTTGGGTCCTGGCTGACCTTGGAGCATGAAGGTCAAAATACTGGCCATTCTCTTACTGTATGTGTGTATGTATGCATGTATGTATGTGTGTGTGTGTGTGTGTGTGTGTGTGTGTGTGTCTCCAGGCCTTAGTTGGTGAACACCTAGAAAGTTAGTTACATCAATCTTGAAATGTGGACATTAAGCTTTAGTCTTAACTATTATAATCTTTTAGAATATTGGGACACTTTAACATAGGTTATGGTCTACACATACTGTTTAGGTTGTTTGTTATAAGTCATATTGTGGCTGGGAAAACAACCCCCAACCCATTAGTTGTCAGATGTTCCAAGTTTGTGCCTCCTGATATTGAACAATGAATTTTGAGGACAAAGGAGGTTAAAAATAAGGAAAGTTCCTGAGTGATAGGAGGGGTTCTGAAAGCGGGTCCCTGCAGAGGCTTTTTGTTCAAGGATATTCTATACAGCAAAATCACAATGTGACCCATGTACAATTATGGATCAAACTACAATCAACCCATAGGATTATAAGTATAGTGGCTTAGCTAATATTGATCCATCTGGGAAACGAGGTACAAAGCAAGAGGATATGGCAAGGATCATTAACCTTAGCTTATCTATGACTTGTAACATAGAAAGAACAAAGGCACTCCCCAAGGGGACAGAGGTAATGGGTCCCGATGTTCTGGTCACCGATTTGTGTGTCTGATGCCTATCTGGGCTCACTGGACCAGGTAGGCCTAATTATAGAAAAGTCCCAAGTTGCTGTTTATCTCTAGGGGAGCTCTCAGGCCTGGCTCCCCCCAACTTCACCTCCAGCCACAGTTTGGGTGTGTCTTATCCTCTGTACTGACTGCCCCGAGGGCCTGATCCCTCTCTGATTGCTGGTAATTTCTATCTAACTTAGCTGTCTGTAATAATATTCCTACAGAATAACAAATAACAGTGATAAAATTTTACAACATGTGAGGGCTGGGGATACAGCTCAATGGCACAAGTGCCTACCTGGCAAGCACAAGGTGTCCTGAGTTTGATTCCTGATACCAAAACAAAAACAAAAACAAAAACAAAACAAAAAAGAAACATGTAAAATTAAAAGTCAGCGCAAATCATAGCAAGTGTATCTTATTATTTATACAATAACTAAATGTTTGTTTAGTCAAAGTCAAAAGATGTTGATCAGGTTTTAAATGGCAGGACTAAATTGTACCAAATACAAACAAAAGAAATGCCAGAAATTGATCATGTTATGTTTAATGTCTACTAGATGTGGTGTAATATAAAGAGAGCACTTCTTGGTTGCTTTGTATGCATTAATTTATTTAATCTTAATTCTATAAACTTTTTAGACAAAGCTTAGATTCACAGCATATTTTGACTCTAGATGTATATACATCTTTAGTCATATATATACGTATATATGAAGTATCACAACATATGATAATATTTAACCAGTTATAAACTGATCGTTGAAAAAAATTTCACACACTAACATTTAAATAAACTGTAACTCTTTAACACTCAGTTTTAATCTTTTCTTCAGTAATCAGCCTAACTGCAGAAAACACAAGATTTACCTTGATAAAACACAAAATGTGGTTTTTAATATAGTTCTTTTTTTTTTTTTTTTTTTTTTTTTGGTACTGGGGATCGAACTTAAAACCTCGTGCCTGCCAGGCAAGCACCTACACCACTTGACCTAAACCCCCGGCCCTATTTTTTGAGACAGGGTCTCACTATGTAGTTCAGGCTGACCTAATATAGTTCTTATAAATTTAACAAAAGGAACCCCCCAAATAAATTCTCACCCTTTTATATAAGGTTATACATGAGTAACCATTGACCAGTACCTATCATCTTGTTTTATAAACATATAATGTTACTGTTTTGGATTTGCTGTTGTCATTTGTTTGTCTCTTTTGCTTTTTGTCTTTCTTTTTTGTGTCTTTTTTCTCTTAAATAAAAAAAAAGATTATACATGAAAATTTTAACTCAGCAGCTTTATGAAGAAAGCAATCTTAAACATTTATTTGTTAACATCTTGTGAAAATGCATTTAATGCTGGGCATGGTGGCGCATGCCTTTAATCCCAGCACTCGGGAGAATCATTGTGAGTTACAGACCAGCCTGGGCGACGAAGTGAGTTCAAGGACAGCCTGAACTGCATAGTGAGACCCTGTCTCAAAAAATAGGGCCAGGAAATTAGCTCAGTAGCATAAGTGCCTGCCTGGCAAGCGTGAGGTTGTGAGTTCAATCCCCAGTACAAAAAGAAAAACAAAAAAAACAAAAACAAAAAAACCACCACATTTAATAGAATCCAACCTTTTTTTGAAACTTAAACCAAGAATACTTGAATTTATTAACTTGATGACTCATATATTGTTATAAATGTTTATAGTCATTAATCCCATTTATATTTACCTACTCATTTTCACAATTAGTTTATTTACGAGAATCGAGGTACCAGTTTAGCATAGTTAACACTTTAAGCTATATATAATTTTTACTCAAAGGGAAAAATCCTAAAATTTTTTGTATTTGAAATATAGAAAAAAGTGAATATTGTATCCAAGATTTCTTTTTCATTTTATTTATTTATTTTTATTTTAAAGACAATAAAATCCAACAAAACAAAACAGAAAAAAGCCAATCAAAACAATGCAGCAAAATTGGTACAGAACTTCAAAGCAGGATACTAGGAAAACAAGAGTAGCTACCATAGTACATCTTGTTATCTTCACAATAGTTGTCCATTCCATCAAATATAGTAAAATCAAACTAAAAGCAAAACAGAATAAAACCAATCAAAACAGAATACTGAATAAAGCAAAAACAATCAGAACAAAGCAAAACAGTGAGAACAATATTGGATTTTAAAGACAAGACAGAAGGGAATCCCCCATATTTGCTACATTGCATACTGTCACCCTCCCAGTAGATGCTCAGACCTCTGGCCCCAGGCCTGCAAAGTCAACCAAACAATGCAAGCATTTAGTTGCTTTATGTACCTTAGTTGCTATCAACTCAGCCTGCCCTCTGAGCCAGCCGGTTACTTACCGTGGGGTGGGGCGGGGATGGGACTGGTATTTGATTCTCAGTCTGCACACTGGTAGGCTCACAGGAAGCACTGACTTTTCCCTTCCTGGAACCTGTGCAACTTGCGTGGCTTACCAGAAAGCTGTATCCAAAATTTCTAACAAAGATAAACATTATCCTGACTAGCTAATGACCTAAGTATAATGTACATTAGTAATTTTAAAGACATACTTCCTCTTATTTCACTCATCAACTTGAATTAACTTATTTTTAAATCATGTGAGCCCAAAAGTTAACACACAGGAACCTACTATTCACCTAAATCATCTAACCTTTATGTTACCAAACTTTAAAGTGATACTTAAGTTTTATGGAAACCTCGAGGGTAGCAATATTTATCCTCTAATGTTTTAAGTGACTCTGGTAAATTCTGAATCGCTGTGTAATTGGCTTTTTGGTGAAAACTCTAACAAAGCCAGGAGTTTGTAAGGACAAGAATAATAAAAAAAGAAAGGAAGTTGGACCTGGAGAAAAGCCCAAAGAAGGATCATTGAATGTGTCAGAACTCAGAGTTGAGGAAGGCAGACTGTGAAAGGACTTAGAAAAGTGTCTGCTCGGTCCTCCTGCATTTGAGGCTCCAGAGAGAAGACCCTAATGGGTTAAATAAAAAGCTTAGCATCTTATTTTCCCACGCTTCTTGTAGTTGCTACCCACTGGGAGCAAAACTTTTTTTTTTTTTTAAATCTTTTTGGGACAGAGTCTTACTATACAGTTCAGGTTGGCCTTGAGCTCATTTTATAGCCCAGGCTGGTCTCAAACTCACAATGATCCTCCTGCCTCAGCCTCCCAAGTGCTGGGATGACCACGCCCAGCATGGGAACAAAAATTTTAATACCCTAAACAGTCAGAACTCCAGTTAAAACCTTTAACAAAAGAACTCTGGTTGAAGACATCCCACTCTTGGTAGACAGTGGTCGTAAGACAGCAACACACCTTCTGCCCATTCATTCCTCCTAGAGTCCCAACTCATCTTCTATAAAAGATGTGCAGAGACCCCCTTATCAAGGTGCCTCATTCTCAATGCGCAGTGTAATCCGCAGGGGTGGCTCATCCGGGCAAACCTGTGAGTAGTGTACGGTCTCCCCCTCAGCCGTCACCAGCCTCCAGCTCTGCTGAGTCTCATCTGCGCTTTCTAAACTGGAAGGCTCACATGGGACCTGTTAATTACAAAATTCCGGACACATGTACAGGACAGGTCCCAAAAATCCTGCTCCTGGACTTCTCGTGAGAACTGGAGCAGGTTTTCTATAGGACAGCCGAGACCTGACGTCAACCTGAGGCTTGGGACCCCAGTCCCGCCCCTCAGGACTCTTAGGTAAACATTCTCACCAGTGTCCTAGAGAGTTGGATGGTATAAAAGAGCATAGACGCCAGCAAGATCTCACTATTATGGGTTTCCTCACAGTAATCTGCCCTGCGTCTTCCAGAGTGTACTTTTTCCCTGCTTTTTCCTTTTATTCAGCCCAAGCTCGCTCTGCAGAGCCAGTTTCTCCCTCACTCTTCATTTTCACTTTTTTCAAATAAACTTTGCAACTGTTTTTCACGCTTTCATCTAATTCTTTGTTTGAGATGAGAACTACCTGAAACAAACTCCAAAAGGAGACTCAAGCGCCACGAAACCCAGTGATGCTTATTTGGTGAATCCCTTGTAGAAGAAAATACCCGGCCACCCTCTCTGGTCATCTGTACCCTTGCAGTGCCTGTGATCCTCCGCGAGTCATTGGAGTAAATCATTTGTACAATGGAGTGGATTGAAGTAGATCAGTCTTTTAAAAAGACTTTTTGCAAGCAGTACTGAGTTTGGACTCCTGGTTTTATTCCTAGACTCCTGGGTATGACACCCCTGAATCAGGAGCTTGTGTATGACAAGGAAAGAATTGCCAAGTGCACAGCTAGTAGTAAGCAGCTATGATAATTGGAGGTCACAGGATGTTGCGCTCAGGTCAGTCCATCCCCAGAAAGGTGTAACATAGAGAAGGAAAGGGGTTACGGCAACAGCAAAACACTGCTCACAGGTCAAAGGTAGCAACAGCAACAGGAAAAAGGGGCCAATAGCTCAGGTTTTTAGTATTTAAAGGGTGAACTCCTCTGCTCAGGTGCCTCCCAATGAATCTCCCATGGCCCTGTGCTCTTGTCTACAGCATCCGTGTTTTCCTAGGCTTCTGTTATTTTATTTTCTATGTCTCTTAGGATAATGGAGGCAGGAAAGAGCTGTTGGATGCTGCTTAGAGCTAAGCAGAGGGAAGCGAGTGACTCACTCAACGCCTTTGTTCCTAACTGTACTAAAGGCACAGGATATGCGTTTTGCTTCTTTATTCTCAGCATCTCAGGTAGTGCCTGTCACAGAAGAATTATCCTAGTCACTGGGAAAGAACTGGAGACATTACAGTACTTGGGTGGAGGAACCTTCTTACCCTCCAAAATCCAGAGCCATCTTTCCACTGAGTCCAGAAATTCAAGTTTTACGACTTCTCCACACCCTTTCAGAAAGAAAAGTTTCTGCTTACTGGGCTTGTGACATTCAAAGGAAGACCATTTCCTGGTGGTGCGCACACTGTGTGGATTCTTTCCGGGGAGCAATGTGGAAATCATAGAAAGCTTTACTATTACAAATAGTCTTTGACCCAGCCATTCCATTTTGAGGCATTTAAACTAAGAAAATAATTAAGCAATGATAATTAAATGAAGATTTAACCATAAAAATGTTAATTGCAGCATTGTTTATAATAGCAGAATATTGGAAACAATTTAGCTTATAAAGAGATTGGATGGACAACTGAATCCATCGTTAATGGGCTGTTAGGCAGTGTATCGGGTAATATGCTATGTACCCCCAAGTCCTCATACTTTTGATGGGGCTGAGTCTAGTGCTTGTGTTCAGTTTGTTGTCTAGCGCTGGGATTAGCAATGTGAATGCTGCCCACACCCAGGGGTGGAGCCAACATACAGTGTAATGGAGGCAGGTCTTCCTCTTGTTGACTTCTGCTTCCGCCTCTCTCTCTCTCTTGCCAGCACGCCTTGCTGCTCACGGCTGCCATGAAAGGCAGCCCTGCCCTGCCATGCTGCATTGGAGCCAACTTAAGTATGGACTGAAACTCCCTAGAAACTGTAAGAATAAACCTTTCCTTCCCTAACTTTGGGCGTCAGGTATTTTGTCTTGGCAATGAGCGAAAAGTAACTAAGACAGGCAGTAATTGAAAACTAAGTTGTGGAAGTGGGTGTATTTATATGTCAGTGATTCATAATTGTAAGAAAGGACTCGAGGCGGAGACCACTCAGCTGTCTTGCGTGAAAGCGGTGAGGCCTGTGGTTTAATACCTGGCTGCAGGCGGACAGAGGGTGATTGGGCTGTCTGAAGGGAGCAAAGAGAAGCAGACATTTTAAAACAGGGTTTGATCTATACTGAAAACTATGGTACTCTGAAAGAGGAGATTGAAAAGGATTTTAGAAGATGGAGAGATATCCCATGCTCTTGGGTAAGAAGAACCAATACAGTCAAAATGGCCATACTTCCAAAACTGTTATACAGATTCAATGCAATCCCAATCAAAATACCAATAACATATCTTATAGAATTAGAGAAAATAATCCTAAAATTCATCTGGAAAAAGAAGAACTTCTGGGCAAAAAAGACAAGACAGGAGGCATAACAATTCCTGACCTGAAAGTATACTATAAAGTTACTGTGACAAAAACAGTGTGGTACTGGCAAAAAAACAGACCTGAGGATCAATGGACTAGATTAAAATATCCAGAAACAACTCCAGACACACCAAGCTACCTTATCTTTGACAAAGGTGCCAAACACATTCCCTGGAAGAAAGATAGCCTTTTTAATAAATGGTGTTGGAAAAACTGGCTTTCCACATGCCAAAGATTAAGATTGGATCCATATCTTTCACCATGTACTAAGTTAAAATCTAAATGGATTAAAGATTTCAACATTAAAACAGAAACATTAAATCTGTTGGAAGATAGAGTAGGTAAAACTCTTGAAGACATTGGTGTAGGCAAAGACTTTATGAATAAAAGCCAGACTGCACAGGAACTATCACAAAGAATCAACAAATGGGATCTCATCCTACTGAAAAGCTTTTGCACAGCAAGAGAAACCACCAACAGTGTGAAGAGACTACCCACAATGTGGGAGAAAATGTTTGCCAGCTGTCCCTCAGATAAAGGATTAATATCGAAAACCCACAAAGAACTTTAAAAAATCGGTCCTCCAAGATTTAAAGACCCAATCTAAAAATGGGCATCTGAGATGAACACACACTTCTCAGATGAAGAAGTACAAACAGCAAATAAATACATGAAAAAATGTTCAACAGTACTGGCCATTCGAGAGATGCAAATGAAAGTAACACTGAGATTTCACCTCACCCTAGAAAGAATGGCTAGTATTAAGAAGTTCACCGATAAGAAATGCTGGAGGGGCTGTGGACAAAAAGGAACACTTCTCCACTGTTGGTGGGAATGCAGGCTGGTGCAACCACTGTGGAAGTCAGTGTGGAGATTCCTCAAAAAGTTAGGATTGGAGGTACCATTTGACCCAGCTATTCCCCTTCTGGGTATCTTCCTGAAAGAACTAAAAACATCCTACCACAGCGATATATGTGCACCTATGTTCATAGCTGCCCAGCTCATAATAGCTAGATCTTGGAAACAACCTAAATGCCCCTTGACTGAGGAATGGATAAAAAAGATGTGGTATTTCTACATAATGGAATACTACTCAGCTATAAAGAATGATAAACTAGACATTTTCACTCTTAAACGGATGAGTACTGAAAATATACTTCTCAATGAACTAAATAAGTCACACATATGTAACTATCACATTGTTGCACTGGTGTGATGAACTGAAACAAAATCTATGTATATAAAAAAATTAGTTGAGACAGTTAAAGAAAAAGAATTTTGAGTAAAAAGTAGTTTTCTCAGGGTCATCTTCAGATTTCACTTTTAATGCAAAATATTTATTTGAAAACAGTAGAGCAATCATTATAAAAAAGATAGTCATATAGCAAGTTTCTCTGGATTCATTGAGGCAAAAGTTTTGTGCTAATAATTTGTTGGATAATGTTTCATGTCTATATTTTTTATCCTAAATAATTGCTGTGAATATAATAATATGCAATGTGCAGATGATTGCTACTCTCTTATTGGCTGGTTGCAAAATTGTTTTGTTTTGGTTACTTACTTCCCTTTCGTTTAAAATTAAAAATAAAATAAAATAAAATAAAATCGGGTTTGAAAGAGGGCAAGGGACATTAGGGGGAAGATCTTAACAAACATGGGTGGTCAAAGTTCTCCAGATGTTTCGTGGGTGGGCGGGCAAAGTCCTTGAGGCATCGCATTTGGGCGTCTTCCCAAAACAGTCCTGGTGTTTTGGAAGGTTTCATGCTTCCTCTTATCTCTTTTACAACATCCTGTGTTTGCTGAGGGCAACCCGAATGCTGAGTTAAGAAAAATGCTGCAGGTTGCATACTGGGATAGTCGCGTCTGAATCGAGCCTTACAATAATGTACTGTTAAGCCAGGCGTGGTGGCACACGCCTATAATCCCAGCACTCAGGAGGCTGAGCCAGGAAGACCACTGTGAGTTCAAGACCAGTCTGAGCTACCAAGTGAGCTCAAAGCCAGCCTGAACTGCTTAGCGAGACCCTGTCTCAAAAAGACAAAATAATAATAATAATAATAATAATAATCTACTGTTAAACTTTCAAAAGCAAGCTTTGCTATAATATATAAGTATAATACTACTTTTATGTGTGATACATGCATACAAGAAAATCTAGAAGAAGCCGGGTGTTGTGACGCACGCCTTTAATCCCAGCACTCGGGAGGCTGAGGTAGGAGGAGTGTTGTGAGCTCGAGGCCCACTTGGGCTACAATGCGAGTGCAAGGCTGGCCTGAGCTATATAGTGCGACCCTGCCTCAAAAAACTAGGGCCAGGAGTTTGGCTCGGTGGCTTAAGCACCTTCCTGGCAGGTGCAAGATTGTGAGTTCACCCCCTGTGCCACAAAATAAATAAATAAAGCCGGGCGTGGTGGCGCACGCCTTTAATCCCAGCACTCGGGAGGCTGAGGTAGGCGGAGCGTTGTGAGTTCGAGGCCATCTTGGGCTGCAACGTGAGTGCAAGGCCGGCCTGAGCTACATAGTGCGACCCTGCCTCAAAAAACTAGAGCTGGGAGTTTGGCTCAGTGGCTTAAGTGCCTGTCTGGCAGGCACAAGGCTGTGAGTTCAATCCCTGGTGCCAAAAAAAAAAAAAAAAAAAGAAAAAAAGAAAAAGAAAATCTAGAAGATACTATTAATATTAACAATGTATAATAGAATTATCTTATTTGCTTTATTTTTCTATGAGGTACATATATCACTTTACTAATATTATTTTAATGAGGAAAAAGTTTAAAAAACTTGTAGTGAGCCTCCAAGCTCTCTTTTCAACTTCATTCAGAGATATAATTATTTTTGGATCAAAAGAAAAAAGTACCGATTATTATAACTTATTATTGTCCAGACTTGTGTCATATGCATAAACTCATACAGTCCTGCAAATATGCCTGTTGCCTACATTTTTATGACTGAGGTTGTGAGTTCAATCCCCGGTGCCGCAAAAAAAAAAAAAAAAAATCATAGGAAATAGATTATCGTATCAGTGAAATCACACAGCTGGTGACAGAGTTCATCCTACACTTCTGCCTAATCCTAAGCTCTGCTCCTTTCCATGACAGCATACACCAGCGGTCCCACTTGTGAGCAGTGGACCCTCTCAGGCCACTCCTGCTACTGAGGAGAATGAAATGAAACCAGTCCCTCAAGTCTTTGTCCTCTGAGACAAGCCCACCAGAAGCCAGGGAGCCTTGGATTAGCAGATGACTAATCAAAGTCGTGGGGAATATACTGGTTTGCCTTGTGGTTAATGGATAAGGATGTATTTCTCTGAGTATTGACCCAACGAGATCCATGGTGAACAGGAACAAGAACAAGGGCTCACTGAGGACCCTGGGCTGAAGAGCCTGGGGTTCAGTCCCTGGCTGGATGTGTCGGTCTCAGGCTAGGTACCTAACTTCTCAGGACTTTGGCTTCATCATTTCAGGAAAGTGGGGTTTGGCCTCCTGATTTTCTAAGGTCCTTTCAATTCCTAACCATACAAATCTGTGATAGAATAGATATCAAACCGCGTTTAGGCAGCAAAAGGGACAGGAGCACACATTTCTAGTGCTCCTCAAAGTTTTTGTTGTCACCAAACTTCAGAAGAAGATTTTCTTATTCTTATTTTTAAGATGAGGAAATTGGTTCCCAGAAACTTTCAGGAACCATTTTTCAACCGTTGGAGCAGCTTCTTGCCTGGAACATCACAGTCTCTCTCTTCATCCCCACTCTTATTCTGTTTAAGAATCTGTGATGGTTGTAACCTTTACTTTCTTCATCCCAGTCTTCCTCACCTTCAATATTCAGACCAAATTCAGAACAAAGCGACTCAGTCATCACTGAGCTTCTCCTGAGAGAGACAGTGCCAGAGTTGTGGCCTCCATGGGAATCTGTGCTGCCATCAGTTATTGCAACATATAGGGTATTGAAAAGGACACAGGCTTTGGGATGTCACAGTTCATGATGGTGGAGTGGCACAAAGGATGAGAAATTACTCAGAGTCAAGTCCAATTCAAACTCTAAGAAGACTCAAAAGGACTGCCCTTAACAGAGACCCCCCCTCAGCGTCAGAGTCTCATACAGACAGCCCCAAACTGAAGCTTCTGTGCATTCTTATTGTTAGAACCGGGAAGCAAGGATAGAAGACAAAAAAGGACGCTGTCTGTGCAGGAATTTATGTAGGCATCAGAGGAAGGACAGGGGAGGTTCAGGGCGGTCTGTTACATAATTAACCTTAGGGCCAATCTAAGCAATACTCGGAGTATGGGGAGGGAAGGGCCAGACCATTCACTCCTTTAGGCAGTGTGTTGGGATCTTACTTGGACTTGTGGCTGTATGGGCTATTTTTTTAATCTCTAACCATGTGTTCTGGGACACACGCAGCTCCAAAAGTCCCTTACCTCTGCGTATCCATCTCATACCTACTTCTGACCAACAGCCTCACATTGGGACAATACAACTGTCAAAAATAAAGATGTTTTCCTGTAAAACCTCGCTTATGGGCATTACGGCTTATACCTAGTCATCCACCTAAAGCCTCATATGCTCCTAGGTGGGGCTTTTAGGAGCAACTGGATAATGGATGTGTGATA
This sequence comes from Dasyprocta punctata, assembly GCA_004363535.1. Classification (NCBI taxonomy): domain Eukaryota; kingdom Metazoa; phylum Chordata; class Mammalia; order Rodentia; family Dasyproctidae; genus Dasyprocta; species Dasyprocta punctata. The sequence goes on along the minus strand of RJWM01026058.1, from coordinate 13,723 downwards.
CTAGATTAATACACTGATTGGTTTAGCATAGTTCTGGGTGTGGATAATTGATTTACAGAAGAGGAAAGACCCGCCCTGGGTCAGTCAACCAATATGCTTGCAGCCCAGATGGAACAAAAAGGGAAAGAAGGAAGGCTTTCTGCTTCTTGCCTGCTGTGCTGTGGGCTGTTTCTTCTCTGTCATTCCCCTGTGCCATGTTTCCCTGCTTTGGAAACTGTTGACTGTGGACTGAAATCTTTACAAACTATGAGCCAAAATAACCTCGTCTCTTTTAATTTGTGGTCATTGGGTATTTTGTCCCAGCAATGAGAAAGTAACTAAGACAATGAGGATTAAGTGTAACCACCTCATACCTAGCTTAGTGCCTGGCATGCAGTAGGTACTCAATCAGTGCTTTCCTGGGCCAGCATGTAGGCAGTACTGATTATGGTAGAATCTGGCAATAAAGTGGCCCATTGGGAGTTAATCTCATGAGAACCAGCGTGTCGCCAGGCAGTCACACCCTCCAGGTTGTCTTATAAAGGGATTGGTTAGGTTCCTTGGGCAATACCCTGTCTGTGCACGGTGCAGGGAGGTGCCTCAGCAAAACACTCTACCTAATTAAAGTTCTGCTAGAAGGGCTGGGAGTTTGGCTCAGTGCCTTAAGTGCCTGCCCTGGCAGGCGCGAGGTTGTGAGTTCAATCCCCGGTGCCACAAAAAAAAAAATAAATAAATAAATAAATAAAGTTCTGCTAGAACACCACCTCTAATTCAGGATTCTGGGTGTATGCCTGCCCCTGGGATCTAGCTAACCCATAGTTACATTGTTCCCTGGAGTTCTGAAATGATCACGCAATCTGTTTATAGGTTATCAAAGGGTGCTCAGGGAAGAAGACCTTACCAACATTTGTCCAGCCCTCCTGGGAAGACACTAGGAGAGTCATCCCTCTTGAGGGTAAATCAACAAACAAGCCTCTGGTTTCAACAGTTCCTTGTGCAGAAGGTTAGTTAGTGTGAGTCAGTTCCTGGGTACAAGTGACACTGGGTCCTCAGGAAGTCCTGGGTGGGGGACCCACAAAGCTGAGATCCTGGCTGAGGTCCTTCTTCCCTAAGAGGACGTGTCTAAGAATCCTTGACATCTCTCTTTATAGACCAGCACAACTGTGAGTATGTCGCGTGGGTTGGAGATCCTCCTTGGCTCCTTATCTTGTAGAATTTCTTTGCTAAAGTGCCAAGTCTCACATCCATCCCATGAAGAACTGTGGCCTCGGAGAAGGCAGAGAACTGATCCTTAGTCCCAGCCCGTAAATGCTGAGCTGGGATTTGAACCAAGGCTTGTCTGAACCTGGTCGGTGCTCTTAACTGCACTACCATAAAGATTCTTGGAAAAAATCTCACTTTCAATACTATCAGGCAAATTTTCCTTAACAATTTTTTTTGGGGGGGGCTACTGAGACATCAAACTCAGGATCTTGTGCTTGCCAGGCAGGTACTGTGCCACTGAGCTATATAGCCGACCCTGGTGTGAAGTTTTAGTCTTTAATGAATTCAATTTCATACAGATCCACAGGAGAAAGAATAGGCCTGAAGTATGATGTGAGAACTTTTGATAGCTCACTAGCTTTTCTCCCCCTTAAATGCTGTCTTTGCTTAATATAGCCTAAATGAGGCTAAATGACCTCAAGTGCATGGTGAATGTCACCGTGCTTCTGGCAGGTGACTGAGAAGTGAAGCCACCTTTCTGATCTAATGAGGTGGTGAATGCAGGGATTGACTGAAGTCTGAGCTCACTGAGCCCCTTCTGGGGTCTGTCACCTCATGCTCCTGACTCAGGTAACTGTGAGTGTGGACGAGGGGACCAGCTATAAGGAAGGAGGGAAGAGGGTGATAGTCTCTCCATATTCTGCTTCAGACTGAGACCTGGATGCAAGTCAGAATTCAATCATAGCCTCTTAAGATCCTTGACTAAATGTTTGCTATGATTTCTTGGGGAAAAAGTGTAGGAAAATTAAATTTGTTTATTTGCACACAGGAACATGCGATTGCTTAAGAGTCTAAAGTACAATATTGGCAAGTCCTATCCAAAGCAGGGAAATCTGTGTTTAGAAATCAAGGCGTCAGTTACGACATCTTGTTTTAAATCCTGGCCAGCCATTTGGGTTGTAATTATAAAAACTGCTCATCTGCCTTACAGAGCCCCACAACACAGCCCATTACTGCAGCTCCACATACTGATTTATTGTGGCCCTGTTCCCGCAGAATGTATCTTCGCTGGTCCCTGGTACTCTGTGCCCTGGCCCAGCTCACTTGCTGCTGGGCTAGGTCTCCACCCCAGGTTCTCAGTCCCCCGTCTCGTTTTCCCCTGTCCTGCAATGACTCACTTGTGCTGTTTATCTCAGACCTGGCCCTGCAGCACATCAACAGAGACCAACAGGATGGTTATGTGCTGGGGCTCAACCGAGTGTACAACGTCTGGCAGCACTCACAGGTAAGTGATGGTTCCCCCGCTGGGACAGGCATTTGGACAGGCTGCAAAGACTGGGCAAAGGGTGGGAGCTCTGAGATGCCGGCTGGGCAGGTGTTTTCCAAATGAGAAATCCTCTGGTAGGTGTGCTGCAATGCTCCTGTCATTGGAAACAGGTCCTATGGGGACACCCGTCCAAGGCTTAGCAGTATATAAGGCATCTTCAAACGCATTGTATTCTTTGACTTTCTCATAAAGCAGAGATGGTTTTGTCCAGCCTGCATGAATTTCTGCATCAAGTGGAATGTGGTGTGTTTCTCCACCCTCCCCGCAGGACGACAAGGGATTTGTCTTCTACCTCACACTGGATGTGCTGGAGACGGGCTGTCACGTGCTCAGCAGGAAGAACTGGAAGGACTGTAGGGAGAGGGCGTTTTATGATTTAGTAAGTGCTTGTTCTCAGGGGCTCGAGGGAAAAGAACTAGCTAGGAAACTGAGAAGATTGCCTTCCACCTTTTAAATGGCCCTCTTTCCAAACCCGGTGTGGTGGCACATGCCCGTAATCCCAGCACTCTGGAGGCTGAGGCAGAAGGATCGTTGTGAGTTTGAGACCAGCCTGGGCTACAAAGTGAGTTCAAGGCCAGCCTGAACTGCATAGTGAGATCGTGTCCCAAAAAGACAAAAAAAAAAAAAAAAAAAAAAAAGGAAAAAAAAATGTCCCTCTTTCTAATTTCCTGGTCGGGGTGCCCGTAGGCTTATTTTAAGCTACAGACAAAACCCAGCTTAAGTAGAGGGGTTTCTGAGAAAGTCCTTTGGAGTAATGCTAACCAGAATTGAAAAGTTGTCCCCATGTTACTTTCTACCTCCAAGACTCACCTGTAGTCTCTGAATCAGCCTTCAAATTGTGAGAAAAATACCTCAAGTAAAGATTCCTGGTGTGGAATTAAGGTAGATAGCAGAAGCAATGGAGGGAAAACTCTTTAAATTTGTTTTATTTTGCTTTAATGAACATAATATGAGGTTTAGGCTTTAAAAAAATGATGGTTTACAATGCAGGGGCTCTCGGGGCTGTGAAGAAAGAGTTTCCTGCAATTATCAAGTCTAAACATTCTCAGAATTGATTCTTTCAAAGATGACTATTGAAGACACTTGAAAATAAGTCACTTTTCCTTTGATTTCAATTACCTTGCAAGTATTTCCATCAATTGGTAAGAACTATGCATCCTGAGTGCAGGGTAGTGACCTGAGTGCTTAGATAAAAACTTGCCGATCAAGAGGTCTTTTCAAATCCTTTAACCAAGTTCTTCAAAATGGCACAGAATTTTTGAAGTCAAAGTCCACTGCCCTGTTGTTCATTGCATTTGTTACAGTGACATTCACTACTGTGACACATACCCTGGTGAGCGCATCCCGACCCTAACATGACAGCGGCTTATTTCTCATTCGCATGGAGTTTGAGATAGACTTTCCTGATGGGGAGGGGCTCACTCCAGGGGCAAATCAAAGATCCGGGTTCCTCCTATGCTGTGACTTGGTCTCTGCCACGTTCCACTCACAGTTCCTATGGTCATGTTTTGTTTGCTCACTTGCATCAAGCTGTGAAAGGGAACCAGCGTGGAGAAGAGAACGTGCACCAGGACGGAAGTGGTTGGTATCACTCCTCGTACTCACCTTCCCGCGGTTAGAACTCAGTTGTTCGTCCGTAATTGTGAGGGAGATGGGAAGGGTCGTTCACTGTGTCCCAAGGAAAGCTTAAACAGTTCAGTCAACAGCAGTTCTTTCCACGCCCCCAACCACAGAATTTGATTTTACATTTCTCATTCCTTTAAAGCAAAGTCTGCAACTTCCACTGTGTGGGGAGGGGTACTTTAAACCCTTGTGATTCCATCCACTGTGTCATAAAATGTATTTGTTTGTTGCTTACAGGTTTATGGTCAATGCAAAGCAGTATTTTACATGAACAGGGCAAAAAGAATTCTCTATTTACTTGCATATAACTGTACTCTTCGCCCAGGTAAGACACTGTGATGATTTTGTCAATTTTAATAAAAGATTCTTTTAAAAAAAAAATTTAACCAGGGCTTTGCTGAGAAGGTATAGGGTTTTTCATATCCTTACTTTTTATTCATCCTGGCACCAGTTGTTTAATGCTTCCAATACCTACCTCCCTACTAAAATCCAACTTACACTCACTTCAGCCGCCCTCGTACATCTACATTTATAGCCTGTACCAAACCCCACGTCTACAGGCCTGCATAAATGACACAATCTCCACGACTGGGCCCCAGCTCCCCTCTAGCTATCCTGACAGTCCGTGCGACTGGATGTCTGTTACCTGAACACACACTGCACTTTCTGAACTCTGCATCTGGCTTGTGTCGCTCCCTCCACTGATGACAGCTTCCGCCGTTAGAACTCATGCTCTTCTCCTTCAAGCAGAGCTGCCAATATTGCTTCTTCTACAGTGCTGTGTATTCAAGAGAGTAAAGATGCCCTCCTGCTATGCATCGCTATAAACTTTGGTTAAACCGCTCACAGAGCAAAAGCCCTGCACTCACTGTGGTGGGGAGCCTTATATCTTCTGTCCTGAGACTATTTTATTGCTCCTTCTCCCTGCCTCACACTCGCTAGTTCCTGCCAGGCTTAAGTTTATCAGCAGTGTTGGGTCAATGAATAAATAGGCAAAGAATAAGGTCGAAACCAATGACATTTGAAATATGCACATGCTTTCCTCGCTGACCTTCCTTCTAACAAGGGAAAGCAGACGTGCATAGCTTGGGCAGATAGGGTCTGCCTATTTATCAAACTGCTGTGTGGCTGTGACTCCCCTTGTGGACCTTGTGAAAGTGCAGTGTCTGATTCTGTGGTAGAACTCTTTGAAAAAAATTCCCAAAGTAAGAAAATTTGTGTGAGTCGAAAACTGTCTTGCTTTGATTTCTTGTTTAATTATGCAAAGAATACTGCTCACTGTAGAAAACTTCCCGCAGCAGCTAACTTCTTCAGCAAGTATTTTTCTCACACCATCCTTGCCAACCCTGAATATTATCTTTTTTTTTTTAATCCAAGTTTTGCCTCTGTGGTAATCATATGATTTGTGACTATTGATAGGATTGAAAGTCAATACTATTTTTTAAACTGTTCTCATTGGTCTCAACAGTTTCTAGAAGAAGGCTGATGTGTCCTGACTGCCCCAGCCCTGGCTTCAACTTGTCAGATCCCGGGGTTTTGAAAGCTGCTACTGAGTCTCTTGCAAAATACAACAGTGAAAGCACCTTGAAGCAATATGCTCTTGTCAAAGTCACCAGGGCTTCTGGCCAGGTGAGGCTAAGACGCAGGGGTCAGTTACACCAGCAATGTGGCATAACCGCTGCTGTGGATTCCTAACCTGAGAACCCGAGAGCCGTTCTCCTACCTGCCCTGCTCTGGGGGGCCTGATGCAGGAGCAGTCGTGTTTCAGTTTCTCTTGTTCCATGGAATTTTTCAGGAGTCACGTGACTCCGTTTTACTTCCTCACACCCTTAAGGCAAGAGGGGAATAGATTTATCGTCTCATCGGGAGGTTCTCCGTCTGTTCACTGTTGACTGCTCTGCGCTCCGGGGCTGACTAGCGATGCACCATTTAGCAAAGCAGCTTTGACTCCAGGTTAAAGCCGGGGGCTGAGGATGCGTTCTGCAGACCAGAGCAAGTGGAGACTCATTGGTATTTGGATTACATTGATATTTCATAGGGAAATAATCTAAAAGATAAATCTCCATGTGGAAAAATAAACTCGAGCAGGGAAATCGTTTAGGGTCTATTCAAATCCTTAAGAAAAGAAGAAGGGCGTGGTGATTAAGTCTGCTAAATAACAAAATTATAGCACACGGCTCGTGCGCATGAGGGCCTGGGGGGTCAGTGGACGTGGGCTGGCAGGCCCTCTGGGGAGGGGCGGTTTCTGTAAAGTGGTGGCTGGCAGACCTGTGTCTGCTCCTCAAGGATGGAGGCTTCATCTGAATGTCTCAACTCTTGTCTCGTAACAGTGGGTGGTTGGCCCCGCTTACTTTGTGGAATATTTAATCAGAGAGTCAGCGTGTGACAAATCCCAGGATGCCAACTGCCCGCTTCAGTCCTCTGACTCTGAGGTAAGTGTCCCTGAATGTCTTAATCTAAGAAACGTGTTCACAGATTGTCTCTATTTGTGGAGCACAAGTTATGCAAAGTCTGATCAAAATAGATGGTGAATGTTTAATTTTTTTTTAAAGACACTTTGCCATTAATCCCCACCTCCTTACATACTTGCCCTAGCTTCAAACGCACTTATGCCATCATTCTTACCCTTTCTGAAGCAGTTCTGGAAGTCCTCTTTCATAAGTGTCTTTCAAAGGTATAATAAAAAAAAATATGGTAAGTGCTGTGGACCCAACCAAAAGCCAGGCTTGTAAAAACATTCAGTGTGTCCTTGTCCGCCTCATTCATGGGATCTGGTACTATGCAACTTAAAGCTTTTCCCCAAAGGTAAAATGACTATGAAAGGTAAATGTTTGGAATTGATTCAGGACATCCAGACACCTACAGTAGCAAAAGACATTCAAGAAAGACTTCCAGAACTGCTTCAGAAAGTGGAAAGGATAGTGGGGTAAGTGTGTTTGAAGTGAGGAAGAATAGTTTGAGGGGGTTTAATGGCAATGTGTCTTTTCTGCTCACTACAAAGGACTTTCCAATAATCAGAATTTTGTTCAAGAAATACTGAGTTTCTCATCACTGGAGGCAAATTAGCCTACTTCATGTGATTTCTTCCTTAGTGGTAATTTAGAGAAGAGCAGCCTGCCCACCACAAGGTACAACTTTTACTGCATTGATTATCTGTGTGTCTACACAAGTAGAAAGCAAGTTGATTTCCATTTATGATCACTGATCATTGTTTTACTCATGTGACTTTCTTTTTTTTTTTTTTTTTTTTTTTTTTTTTTTTTTTTTTTTTTTTTGTTATTTTAGCCTGTTGGCCTCTGCCGCGGTTCTCTGACTGAAACACCCATGAAAAAGTATGTCTCTGTGGATTGTGACTTCTTCAAAACGCAGGTACTTTTCAGACTAATAGCCTTCCTCTGAAGGAAAGAGAAGATCAGCTAGTTAGTTACCCTGCCCCTTTGATTTACTCCAGATCCATAACTACCACTTTACGCAAACTACTCTAAGGTCACACCCACATGGTAGCTGGTGCCAGAGACCCAAACTTTCTTTGAGTCACAGTGTGCTCACAAAGAAACACTCAGAAACAGAGAACTTCTGGCTTTGATGGCTCAAGCCTCTGAGGTATTAAATTCAGTGTTCCAAAGAAACCTTGCCCCAAACCTCAGAGAAAAGTCATTTCCGTGAAAACATTCAATCCCTCTCCAGAAGTATTTATTGAGCACTTACTATAAGACAGCCCGGAGTCCCCCATGCCTCCTCTGCCGCTGTGAGCTGCATGGGCTTTGGCATTTACCTGCCCATCTGAGATGGGATTGCAACACTCACCTCCTTCAGATCCCTAAAGAGACAGGGTTGAGAGGACCTGGGTGGGGGGCACGGACAGGGTCTGGTACAGGATAAACAAGAAGAGCTGCCTGCTTCTCCCGCTGTTGGAAACAGAGGCCAGCTCGCCCCGGTAGTGGACACGGCCAGCTTTCCCCCATGGAACTCCACATTTGAAAGCTTTCTTGGTTTAGGTCCAGACTCCCGGAAGTGAGAACTTGAAGCAGCCCCTGCAGGAAAATTCAACAGCTCCCACCTCCCCTGCCAAAACAAAGCCGCGGGGATCTATCCAACACCTGCCACCTGTCGATGATGAGAAACCCGAAGGTTCCCAGGACGAAGACCGTGGGGAGATCTTCCCCGTGCAGCTGGATCTGACCACCAATCCGCAGGGAGAAAACCTGGATGTCTCTTTCCTCTTCCTGGGCTCCCAGCAAGAGACGCTAGTTGTCCTGCCTTTCCCCAAAGAACCGCGCTCTTCGGCATGCCCAGGGCCTGCCCGCGTGACCGGAAACCTTGTCCTCCCTCCTTGAGAATCAGAGATAACCTCCCAGGGGCATCCCATGGAAGATGAGATGTGGTGTGAATGGGACAGGGAGACAGATGGCATGAATGTAGAGTGGCTAATAAAGTGTGTCTCTGACTGTCCTCCATCTCCGCACGCTGGTGAGAAGTGGGCATAATGACACTGAACTCCTCCCTTGGGCTGCGCTGTGCCTTCCCGTGCCATGGGCAGGGCCTCCCTGTCTTCAGCTTCTCACTTTTAAGGTGAGTTGATCCTTTCAGGGTATGCATTTGCCCAGATCTCTTCCTCTCAGGAGATACAAGAGGGCCGCCTTCAGAACCAGAACCCCATCCACCCTGCCCTTTTCACGTGCCTGCCGGTCTCTGGGCCTCGTCGGCGGGTAAACTCACTGAGACCGGCACCCAGGAGAGGAGTGAGTCTGTGACTGGTGCCAGGCCCTGCGGGAGCACGGGGTCTGCAACACTGCAGGCTCACTTGGAACAGACATTGCGGGGCCCAACATGACCTTGGATCTCACTCTTTTTCACTTGTGATTAAAAAACTATGCAGAGGGCCGGGCGTGGTGGCGCACGCCTTTAATCCCAGCACTCGGGAGGCTGAGGTAGGCGGAGCGTTGTGAGTTCGAGGCCGACTTGGGCTACAACGCGAGCGCAACACCGGCCTGAGCTACATAATGCGACCCTGCCTCAAAAAAACCAGGGCCGGGAGTTTGGCTCAGTGCCTTAAGCGCCAGCCCTGGCAGGAGCGAGGTTGTGAGTTTAATCCCCAGTGCCGCAAAAAAAAAAAAAAAAAAAAAAAAAACTATGCAGAGCCAGGCATGCTGCCATTTGCTTGCCTCTGGGAGGCTGAGGCAGGGAGATCAAAAATTGGAGCTGGGCAACATCAGCCTTTAATGAGACCTTATCTCAAATTTGAAAAATAGAATCAGGGCTGGGGGTGTAGGTCAGTGGGAGGGCCCTGGGTCCAATTCCTAGGGCCTTCGCTGAAAACAGTATTTTTTTAAATAACCATGAAATAAATTTCCCCTCAGTTGAAAGTATATATGTAAGCTTGTGTGTGTGTACACACACACACACACAAACACACACACTCACACACACATGCCATTGGACTTTCGATGTTTTGACAGAATTTGCAGACGTAAGGATCATGTTCCATCCTGGTCGTCCCTTAGGAAAAGCACCTCAGCCTTGGCATCATTTACCCAGGAGAAGGAGACAATGCCAGCACTCCGTTACTCTTGCCTGCCACTCACCAATGGCTGTGTCAGTTCTTACACATAACTTCAATCAGGGCCTGGTGGGAAGCAGAACGGTGCTTACATGAACCAACTCTCAAGGCATCAGGGGAAGCCCTTTGGTGAGACCTTGTGGGCCAGATGAGGGGAAGGAAGGACGCTGAGGCACCTGGAGAAGAGCAGCAGTGGCAGGCTGGGGGAGAAGTGTTGGCTTCCCATTCCCAGTGGGAGCTGGAGCTGGGGACCGGGCAGGAGCCATCTTGGTGATGGGATGCGGGTGTGGGAAGTAGCTCTGGACAAACACCTGCCCTCTCCACCATGATGGATCTTATCTAGATGTTCCCCAAAAGCCTCATGTGGTCACGGTATTATAGGCAGTTGAGTTTAGGTAGAAATATTATAGGCAGTCAGACAGGATGAGGCCCTCAAGAGAGACAATACAAGCTGGGCATGGTGGCTCACGCCTTTAATCCCAGCACTTGGGAGGCTGAGGTAGGAGGAGCGTTGTGAGTTCGAGGCCGGCCTGGGCTACAACGCGAGTGCAAGGCCAGCCTGAGCTACACAGTGTGACCCTGCCTCAAAAAACCAGGGCTGGGAGTTTGGCTCAGTGACTTAAACACCTGTCTGACAGGTGCGAGGATGTGAGTTCAATCCCAGGTGCCAAAAAAAAAAAAAAAAAAAAAAAAAAAGAGGGAGAGAGAGACAATACAAAAGATAAAAACCCATTACAACTGTGGCCAGGGGTGCATGGGTTGGATGCCAGGCCTCAAGGTAAAGACAGAAGGACCAGGCCTACATGATTCCCCAAGGGATAAGATAAGTGGTAACGCCAGGTCTAATAAAGTCTAGGCAGATACCAGCCACCTCAGGTGTGGTGACCAGGACCCCCAGAGCTATCCCTTCCTGAAAAGTTCTTTGTTCTTGCCATGTACAGTTGCTATGTGACCTGCTTCCCCATTGGGTCAATATTACCTAAGAGACTATACTCATAATCTTATTGGTTGATCATAAGTTTAGCCCATGTTGTACCCATCTCGTGATTTTGTGCTGTAAAACTTGGTCTGAAAGCCGAGTGTGGTGGCACACACCTATAATCCCAGCACTTGGGAGGCTGAGGCAGAAAGATCATTGTGAGTTTGAGTCTAGCCTGGATTACAAAGTGAGCTCAAGTCCTGAACTGCACAGCGAGATCCTGTCTCAAAAGACAAAAACAAAAACAAAAACAAAAACAAAAAAAAAGGAAGAAAGAAAGAAACAATGAAAGAAAACTCTGAAGTCCTCAACAATCCACTCAGGACCTCTCCTGCCTCTCAAGAGCTGTCTCTCCTTCAGTAGAATCTCCTATTATTTTTTTTTCCTATTATTTTTTATAATTTTTAATTTGAACAAAATAAAACCAAGCAAAACAAAACAGTGTAAGTGATACAGGACTTCAAAGCAAGATAATAGGAAATCAACAGTGGTTACCATAATGCTTCTTGTTGCTTTCAATCAATAGCTGCCCATACATTCAGACACTGTAAAAAAAAAAATAAAAAAAAACAGAATAGAATTAATAAAACAAAACAATGGATACAATAAAGGACTTCAAAACAAGATAATAGTAAATCCATAATGGCTACCAAAATATATCTTGTTATCTTTGAAGTAGCTGCCCATGCCATAATAAAACCAAACAAGACAAAACAGAAGAAAACCCAATCCAACAAAATAATGAAAATGATACAGGACTTCAAAACAAGATAATAAGGAACTAATAATGGCGACCACCTTCAGAATGACATCCTTCATAGATGCTGCATTGTGTTTTGTCATTCTCTGAATAGATGATGAGACTACTACTGGCTTTAGGCCTGCAAAGTCAGTGAAACACTAAACACTACAAGCATTAAGCTGTATTTTACATCAGTAGCTGTCATTGCAGCCTATGTTTCTCCAGATCAGCCAGTTGCTTACAGCAGGGTGGGAGGCTGGGGGATGGCTCTTCTTGTCACCTAGCCCATGTGCCCAAAGGGGCTGGTGTCTGGTTCCTCCATCAGCAGCCCACACATGGTGCTGATTCACAGGGGGGGCTTGGCTTCTTTTTGACTTCTTGTTCTCCTCCCTTGCACTCCATGAATGGCACTGACTCACGGGCAAGGGCTGGTATCTGGCTCTCTCCCCTGTGACCTGCACATGGCACTGACTCACAGGGAGGGCTTGGCTTCTTGTTCAAATTTCCTATTCTTGACCTTCATTGTTCATTAGAATTTTTTCTTCAACCTTGGGAAACATGAACATGGTGTATTGGCCATCCAGTAGTTTGGGAGATACATTTAATTTCCCCTATGTAATCTGCAAGTCTTATACCAACAGGTGGGGCTTTTTGAAGGTGGCTAGATTTGGCTGTGTGATACTGGGATCAAGGATGAGATGATGGGATTAATTGGTGGTGCAATGCTAGGATTAAGAGTGCCCTGCTTTGGAGAGCCAGACACCAGCCCCCTCCTGTGAACTGGTGCCATTCGCAGACTGTGGGTGAGGAAAACAAGAAGTCAACAAGAAGCTAAGACCTCCTGTGAGTTGGCTCCATGTGTGTGCTGACTGGGGGAGAGCCAGACACCCATCCCTTCTCGTGCATGGGCAGGGAGATAAAAAGAGACAACATCTCCCCCACCATAAGAAACAGCTGATCTGGAGAAACACAGGCTGTGATGATAGCTAATGGGGTAAAATACAACTTAATGCTTATACTGTTTAGTAATTTACTGACTTTTCAGGCCTAAAACTGGTAGTCTGATAATTTATTCAGAGGATAAAAATATGCAGTGTAGCATCTATAGGGGATCTCTTTCTGAAGGTTGTAGCCATTGTTAATTCTCTATTATCTTGTTTCAAAATTCTGCATCATTCTCACTGTTACATTTGGTTGGGCTTTATTCTGTTTTATCTTGTTTGATTTTATCATATCCAATGGCATAGGCAGCTATTTCAAAGATAAAAAGGTATATTATGGTATCCATTTTGGATTTACTCTTATCTTGTTTTGAAATCTTGTTTTGCATTCATTGTTTTGCTTTTATAGGTTCTATTCTGTCCTGTTTTGTTTGATTTTTATGTCTGATGGTATGGGCAGCTATTTTGAAAACAACAAGAGGCATTATGGTAACCATTGTTGATTTCCTATTATCTTGTTTTGAAATCCTGTATCACTTGCACTGTCTTGCTTTGATTGGCTTTATTCTGTTTCATTTTGCTTGGTTTTATCCTCTTTAAAATAAAAATTTTTTAAAAGTTGCCCCTTTGAGTGTGAGTGCTGCTTGTCCTAAGGGTGGGCAGCCTGGATCAATGCAAGGGACAGAAAGAGGGCTGCTGCTGTCGCTTACTGCCATCGAAGCTTTGCTGCCTTGTGCCTTCCGCGAACTGTTTCTCCTCTGCAAAACCCCTCTGCTATGCCATTCTGCCTTGAAGCCAGTCAATTATGGACTAAAACCTCTACAAACTGTGAGTTACATAAACCTTTCCTCCTTTAACTTTGGCTGTTGGGTATTTTGTATCAGCAATGAGAAAATTAACTATGATACCCCCTCTCCCCAGACCTTCTAGTCATTTCCGGTTGGCCCTTTGAACTCAAAAGTAACCAGCCAGCAAGTGACCCTGAGTTCATTGATCCCAGAAGTCAACCTGTAATACAAAACAAGCCATAAAAAGTCAAAGGCCAGCCTGGGCCCAAACAAAGATCATCATAAGCCCCAAGTAGGGGCTTTCCCCAAAGGTATTCTGTAACACTTTCCTGCAATGAAAGAAGAGGGTGGAGGGACCTCAGTCTTTGTGTCTCCCTCTAGCTACCATGTCCTTTCTCTTCCCCTGGCTAAATTCTTGAAAAAGGAGATTGTTGCCATGTTTGCCTCTTCTTTACCCTCTGTTCACTCTTCAGCTTGCTGTGAAGTGAGTTTTCTTTCCCACAGTCCAATGACTAGGTGTTGCCCAAGGACCTCCCTGTTCTATATTCAGAAGAAGCATTTCTATTCACATTCACTTAGCC
>RJWM01026057.1:0-28553 GCA_004363535.1 Dasyprocta punctata | reverse complement strand
GCCTGCAATGGTTTGCCTCACAGTGCCGCAGTCCGTGTGTTATCTACACCACATCCAGAATAATCACACAGATTAAAGTGCTAGCCGGAGGAAGACTTCCCTTCCTTCCGCATTTACAGCACCCCAGTGGCCCCCGTTACTTTTAGATTAGGTGACAGCCCCTTTGCGAGTGGTGGCCCACTTTCTGCTCTGACTTCATGCCGCTCCTTTCTCCCTGTCTCCAGCCACACTCTCTTTTGGGGTCTCACACGCACGCTGTCCCCTCTTGTCCCTCCCACATGCTCCTGTCTGTCCTTAACCTTTTTGCTTATCTTTGCTATAATCCCATGAACCCTTTAGGACACACTCCTGACCATATCTGTGCTGCAGTTTCTTGATCCCCATGACCTGATCGCCTTGTCCCTCTCTGATAGGACCTCTGTTGAGTGTGATTGTGTGAGTCATTTGGTGTCAATTTAATTCATAGCCATCTCTCCTCCTAGAGAATAAGAACCATCAAGTAAGTGGAAAACAGATTTCTGTGGATGAAGCCTTGAGGGTAACTGGGAGGGTTTGGAAAGAAGGGGTGCAGGCAAAGTCTGAAGTGTCTTAGAGATCACTATGTGGTCCTGACCAGAGTGCGTGGTGAGGTGTTGGATGGAAATGGGGAAAAGGTATTGGGCATTAGCACAGAGGCTGCCTTCGTTATAACCTGACAGACAACTTGGACAAACTGTGTCTGTTGCTTCCGGCAGAGGGTCCTTAAGGGGACAGGGGTCTCCTGACCCTCTGCCTTCGGGTTCATTCTCTCGCTCTGATGAAGAATGAAGTGGGTCAAGGCTGGCTCGAAGCCGTGTGGGAAATGGGGAAGCCAGGGTCCAGTGCAGAATGAGGAAATCAGAAAATGAAAGCAACAAAAAGCGAAGATTTATTTATAATATGGTGGATGCAGGGGAAGAGCTATCTCACAACAAAGTAGGGTCCTTGACTGATATACCCGTGGGCCTTTTGGAAGTCACACTTACAGGTGTAAGCTGGTCTCTAAAATTAGCCATTTCACCAATTGGTAGCCTTTGTTCTGGTCAGGGGGTCTAGGGGCACCCAAAAAATGCACATGACATTTTGACAAAAGGCAGCTTCCTCAGGTGCATAGTGCAAAGTAAGCATGAGGTCATTTCTGTAGCTGTCAGCCACCCCGTCATGGCTGATGTCCTCCCTGCACCCTCTCCAGCTGTCCCTATGTGTCCGTGCCTGAGGGCTTTGAGGAAGGTGGAACTAGAGAGTGAGGAATTAGGCTATCTGGCAGAAGAAATTTTTAAGCTATGAAGGAACTGCATGGATACATTTAACCACATATAGTAAGAGGTAAGAAGAGAGAAACTATTTAAAATGGAATTTGTAATTAAAAGAAAGGGGAAAGAATTGGATAAGTCACAGCCTGGCCATATGAAGAGTGAAAAGGTGTCTTCAGGAGAGCAAAGCGAGGATGCAAAGCCCAGTTCCCTTCGACAAGAGACCGACTCGGGCAGAAGGAAGCCACGTGCGACTCACCCGGATGGCGGGAAGCAGACTCCCAGGGCTTTCAGAGGTCTGGCCAGCTGTCCTGCCCCTCCCTCCAGAAGGGCAGACGTTTCAGGGCATGGACCTGGAGGACCCTCCATGGACTCGCCACCAAGGTCACCTTGGGATTCTGCTCCATACATCACAGCACAGTGCTCCTTGGCTCCAAACCTTGACTGTCTCCATGGTGCTGACTCTGCAGGAGGGTAGCATGTGCATGCTGCCGGCCACGGTGGCATCTGCTTCAGTTTCAGAGGATGTATTAGGTGCCCAAGCAGAAACTTGTCACAGGGATGAAGCTACCAACAGAATCTCCACTAGAACAATATGCAGTGGAGCTCTGGGCCGAGGCCAGCTATGAGACCTCAGAGCAGTAAAGCTACCAGCGTGGAGAACCGGCCTGGGGGAGCTGCAGGGCTCCAGGCCTGGAGGGCGGCTCTGGGAGCTGAGCCTGGCAGAGCCCCAGGAGGTCTGAGCCTCCGGCCCCAGCTGCACTCCAGTGCAGGGCAGAGAATCAGAGGAGCTTGGTGCCAGATTTAACACTTGGTGCTGTTTTCCCTGCTGGATTTTGGATTTACCTAGGGTGAGTTACCCCTTTCTTCGTGTCAATTTTTCCCTTTCTGGAGTGTGTATGTTTATTCTTCTCTTCCCTTACCACTGTATTTTGAAAGCTCCTTAAGGTGTTCAATTTCACAGGTTTACAGCTAGAGGGGAAATTGTCTCAGATGAATCTGGATTTGATTTTCACCTATGTATAACCTACATGAGACTCCGTTTAGACGTCAGGCTTTTGAGTTTTGCTGGAACAAGGTAAGATCTTGGGGCTGCTGGGATGGACCGTTTTGAGTGAATATATTTTGCAAGAGAGAAGGACATGAATTTAAGGCCCAGGGGCAAAATGTTAGGACTTCGAAGTTCAGATGCTGGAAACAGTCTGCAAGCAGTGGTATTGGAAACAGGGCCTGGAAGATGTGATAGGCCGTGAGGACTGCACCTCGTGGGCTGATTACTGGCATCACGGAGGGAGTAGGTTTGTCATCCAGGGAGTGGTTTCTTTCCAAAAGGAGGAGTTTGTTCCTTTTTCCATCAACCCTTGTGCCCACCATGGGATGGCACAGTACAAAAGCCTTTGTTAGACACCAGCGCCTCGCCTTGGACTTGCCAGTCTCCACAGCTGTGAGGAAACGACAGCATTTCTCTTCTCTTCTCCCTTTCTCTTTCTTTTTTTCCTTCCTTCCTTCCTTCCTTCCTTCCTTCCTTCCTTCCTTCCTTTTTTCCTTCCTTTTTTTGGAGTGCTGGGGACTGAACCTAGGGATTTTGCACTGAGCTACATCTCTGCTCTTTCTTAAAATTTATTATTTTGAGACAGGTGCAGGTGTCATCAAGTCACTTAAGTTGGCCAGCAGGCTGGGCTAAAATTGACAATCTTGCCGAGCCTCCTAAAGAAGTACGATGACTGGTGTGTGCCCCCATACCCAGCTACATAAACTCCTGTTCTCTATAAACTACCCAGCCTGTGATATTGAGTTTTAGTAGCACCAAATGGACTAAGCCAATACCTCTCACACTGGAATGTTTGAAAGTGTAAGTAAGATAATATACATACAAATGCACTGACAAAGCTGTTGCTGTCAACCAGTGGTCAGGTCAGAGGAGTCTAAAGGTTGTACAGCAAAACTTTACATCTCTATGTGAAAGCAATTGAGAGGTCAGGAATCTGCCCTTCGTACAGTCAGGGAAATGTGGTGGGACTGGCAAGGTTGGGGTATGACTCATTCATTCAAGCCCACCCAAAAGAACAGCACAGCCTGTGTGTGTGTGTGTGTGTGTGTGTGTGTGTGTGTGTGCGCGTGCGTGCGTGCATGCGCATGTGTGTGTGTGTGTGTGTGTGTGTATGGTGTATGTGTGTGCTTCTGTATGTGCAATGTATGTGCATGTGTAGACTGTTAATTAATCACTGTCACAAGGTGGCTATTGCAGAAATGAACCCTAAATACTCTCCTAGTCTGGGAAGAAACAAGTTTAGAACACTAAAACAATTCCACAAAAATGCATGGACTGCAGCAAACATCAGAAAGAGTGAGACCTCTGTAATGATTCTGCTAGTGATTAAAAGGGATATTCTTCATTTTTCTCCAAAATGTTGAAGGATAATTTTTAAATACTTAAAACCTGACTTATTCAAATACAGAATCGATATGTGTCAAATTTCTTAATTCATTTCCAAGGCAGTCGGTATCTGCAAAGAACATGCAAGAAATGGCATTTATGTAGTTTGTGGGGGGAACCATGAAATGTGCATGTGTGTTTGTGTGTGTGTGGATTAGAGAGAGTTCAGATTATTATCTTACAAAGCTGTATAGCTGTAAACTTTGGAGATATCTTTCATACTGAACAGAAGTAATCTGCATTTCTACCAGACAGAAATCTACAAATTCACACATAATTTTGCACAGTCTGGACTATAATCAATAGTAAACAAATATCGGAAGAGGTATGCTCTCCTAGAGAGTTAAATGAGGTCTACTGGGACAACAGAACCCTACTCCAGTATATCCTGGAAGCAGTCTGCAGTCATTGTCTCGACCTTGCTTCTGAGTTTGGATTTGTTTCTTTAGCATAAGTGATTGCTTCCATCTGATTTCCCAAGGTTGGAATTACTCCTTACACGCTGGCATCTATCAGGAGTTCAAGAGTGAAACGGCAACAGAACTGATTCTAGAGTGCTGGTAGCAGTACGACTTTCTCTACCACTGTCATTCCATAATATTCTGTTCATATTACTGATGGGTTCTGACCATATGAGACTCCGCCAGGCTCACTGTGGTGCCTACCCAACATGGCGCTGACCCCTAAAACAGCAGCATATTTCTCCTACACTAACTTCTAAGTTCATCTTCTGGTTCCAAAACAATAAACTTTCTGCCTCCCTTTTGCATGTGCACCAAAGGTCCTCCAATCCCCTCCTGACACTGTCCACTCAAGTAGTTTCCACTCCTATCCCAATCCCAGGAAAATGACTCCCTGGATTTTCTGTTTTGAGGGTCCTTGCAATCTCTTGTGCCAGGAATAAAGGCTTCTTTTCTCAATCTGTGTCTCCCAACTGTGCCAAAAAACCTAACATTTTGGTGCCTTGACTCGGCTCGGTTGGGGTATGCAGCTCCTGGGGAGCTATCCCAGCCTGAGCTCTCCCTGCCAAGGAGCCACCCTTCCCCTTCTTCTCATTTCTGCCTTTGCTGTCGCCGGCCTCCATCCAACACTGATCTAATCTGCCTTCCGCAGATGAGCTGCTCCTTGTTCCAGGAGTTCCTGTTACTCTCAAGAATCATGGGCCCCATGTCAAGACCCCCTCATATCCTTGGGGAAGCCCCTCCATCCTCTGGGTGATGACCTAGGGAGGTATCCAGTGGGGCACCTCTCTTTCTCTAGCACAGCCCCAACAAGGGTGACGATCCTCCTTAAGGATAGTGACTGGCTTCAGCCTTTGGCTCACCTTCAATTTGATAACTATGGGAAATATTCCTTCCCAACCCTAAACACACACTCAGGTGTCTCTTAAAGAACTTAAACACCCTGGGTCTCAGGGAAACCATTAAACAATTAATCTTTTACTGCCAGATGACTTGGACCCAATATAAACTTGACAATGACAGCTGCTGGCCAGAAGAGGGCACTTTCAGTTTTAGTGTCCTCCTCGACTTCTGCTATCACAATGGCAAGTGGCCAGAGATACCTTATGTGCAAACCTTTTTTGCTCTCCGGGTGTCCCTCCCTCATTCAAGTGTGTGGGCTGGCCCAAATGCTTCTGTCCCACTCCATGCCACCAAAACCCTTACCTGACAACTCTACTAATCCTCTTGATGACATTCCTTCAGCTCTCTCCCCCCATATCCACAGGTTCCGTCACCCCCTCAGCCTCTCCAACCAGACTCACCCACCCTGTCCTCTTCTCACACTGCAGCTCCCACCACTGCCTCCCTCTCCACGCCTCTGTTGCCATTTTCTCTGGCCTCACCCATGCTGCCTCCCTCTATTTCATGACTCCCACCACTTCCCCCTCTCTTCTTCTCCCTTGCCGTTTTCTCCTCTGGCACACCACACCGTATCTCACTCCTCCCACCTCCTGCCATCTTCTCTCCATCCACTGCCATCTTCTAGACAGCCACCTCTTCACCCTTCCCACCTCCCACCGTCTTCCCACCAACCATCACTATCTTCTAGCCTGCTGCCGTTTCCTCAACCCCTCCCTAACCCCTCCTCTCTTTCCATGAGATGGCTGGCGCTGAAGGGCTGGTTCAGATTCATGTCCCTTTCTCTCTCTCTGACCTATCCCAAATCGCTCATGAACTGGGCTCCTTCTCCACTGATTCCCACAATTCTGTAGAAGAGCTCCAACTCATGATTAACTCCTATGGTCTACATTACAAAGACCTTTACATCATCCTCACATCCACCCTTTTCCCTCAAGAAAAAACTCAACTGTGGGAAGCAGCCCAAGCTGAAGCTGACCATAGACACCAAACTGACCTGAGCATCCTGGTGGAGCTGCTGCAGTACCAAATGCAGATCCTCAGAGAGATCATCAGGGAAATAATGGTTCACGACGCATGAATATGATGATTGGCTGTATTATTGCGAGCCTAAACAACATTTTCCACAAACAGACTAATTGCCAAAAACTTCAAGAACAAACCCAACATGCTGATGAAAATCCTGCTGAATTTCTCTCACATCTTACTGCTACCCTAACCAGATATGCTAAGGTCTACCCTCAATTCCCTGAGGGAATACTCCTCGTCAACTCCCTGTTCATTTCTCCATCTGATCCTGACATTTGCACCAAATTAAAAAAGATGGATCTTGGCCCTCAGACCCCACAGGGAGACCTCCTTAGGCTGGCCTTCTGAGACTTCAGTAATAGAGAGGGAAAACAAAAACAAAATAAATTCGAGAAGACTAAAATTAAATGCCAACTTTTGGCTGCAGCACTTGAGGCTTCTGGGAGAGCTAAACCAAAACAAATTCATGCCACCCAAGCCCCTCCCAGATTATGCTTTAAGTGCAGCAGAGAAGGACATTGGGCATGAGCCTGCCCCAACAAATGACCACCAGCGGGACCTTGTCTTATCGGGCATCAGGAGGGTCACTGGAAGTAAGACTTCCCTCTCCTCCAGAGAGCAGGTGAGTCTTCAAACTCCCCACTCCCACAGGAGATCACGTTGCCACCACCAGCAGATTCATCACTAGCTGATCTACTCAGTCTCGCTGCTGAAGAGGATTGACAGGGCTTGGGGTCCATGGCCCCATCAAGGCATCTCTCTCAGAACTCTAAGTCTTGCTGGATATCTCAGGTAAGACACTTTCTTTCCTTGTTGACAGGGAGGCCAACTATAGTGTTTTTCCTGAGTTTTCAGGTCATTATACCCAAACCATGGTCTCCATTGTGGGAGTTGATGGCCAACCTATACAACCTCTCTAGACAGGGCCCATCCCTTTCCGATTCCAAACACTTTTCTTCACCCATGATTTCCTTGTTGTCCCAACCTGTCCCACACCCTCTTGGGCAGGGGTCTTCTCCGAAAGTTCAACCTCTCTTTCACTTTCTCCCATCCCATGGCTCTCAGCCTTCAAACTCAGCCACTGTGTGCTGCCAGCTTCGTCCCCTCTCCCTCTTTCCCTTGTTGATCCTATGGTCTGGGACACTTCCAGTCCTACTTGTGCTACCCACACACCCCATACTGATTTGCCTTAAAGATCCTTCAACCTTTCCCTGAGTTTTCCCAATACCAAATAGCCCCCAACACCAACAAGGACTCAAACCTGTAACCCAATGCCTATGAGCCAGTGGCTTTCTTAGCACTGCTCGTTCACTGTATGATACCCCTATTCTTTCTGTATTCAAACCTATTGGCTCTTGCCACCTAGTTCAAGATCTGAGGGCTGTCAACAATGCAATGACACCCATTCACCCGGTGGTACCAAACCCTCACACTATGGTCTCCCATATTCCCCTGTCTACCTCCCACGTCACTGTTTTAGATGTTAAAGAAGCATTTTTCACCATCCCCTTATGTCCAAAATGTCAAGACCTCTTCCCTTTCATGTGAGCAGACCCAGACACCCTCCAGTCTTTACAGCTTACATGGACAGTCCTACCTCAGGGGCTCAGAGATGGTCCTCACTTCTTTAGCCAAGCTGCTGCTACAGACCTTGTGACTCTCGACCTCAAACCCAGCTCTCTCTTTCAGTATATGTGATCTCGTTCTCTGTTCCCTATCCTACGCTCTGGCCATACAACATACAGCTACCCTTCTCAGCTTTCTCTCAGCTCATGAATATAGAGTGTCCCCCACCAAAGCCCAAATAGCTTCACGAAAAGTCAAATATCTGGGGCTCACCCTTACTCCCACTACTCATTCAATTACCACTAACTGGAACGCCCTTCTCCGTGACCTCCGGGGGCCAACCACAAAGCAGGTTCTGTCCTTCCTTGGTCTAGCTAACTTCTTTCACCTTTGGATCCCGAACTTTGCAACTCTGGCCCAATCCCTCTACAGTGTCCAAGGGTTCTCTGTTGGAGCCACTTGACCCCACCACTCCTGTGTGGTCTATATACTCTTCATTCTAGAAGCTAAAAGAGGCCCTCACTCTCCCTAACCCGACCCTACCTCTCAGGATCATAATGCTGTGGCAGTTCTGAGAGATAAAAAGGGTCCTTCCTTCCAAGCAGTAGCATACCTCTCAAGATGATGAGACAATGCAGTACGTGGCTGGCCTCCCTGTCTCTGGGCTCTTACCTCAGCAGCCACATGAACACAAGAGGCAAAAGGTTTGCTTTAGGACAGTCAATCACAGTCCACTCACTCCATCACCTTAAGGAGCTCTTCTCACACAAAACACTCCCTGCCTTAATGACTCCTTCCTGCCTACAACAGATTCACTTAATATTCATACGAGACCCCACAGTCACTGTCTCTGCCAGCAGTCCCCTCAGCCTGGCCACCTTACTCCCCACCTCTGATGAGATCTCTCACCACAGCCACACTGAGGTCTTACAGATGACCCCTGCTCCCTTCCCTGACATCAACCGCATTCCTCTCCCTACAGCCTCTGGCACATGGTTCACAGACGGCAGCTCAACCAACACAGATGCTCAAAAAAGAACAGGATATGCTATAGTCAGTGGCTCTAAGGTAATAGAGGCAAGTCCACTACCACCCGGGACATCTTCACAAGAGGCAGAACTTACCACCCCAGGATTTTACACTGGCCAAAGACGAAATCATGAATATCTACACTGACTCAAATACACACTCAGCGTTCTTCATTCCCATGCTGCAATCTGGCAGGAAAGAGGTCTGATCAGTACTCAAGGAACCCCCATCCCTAATGCACCCCTCATCCTCAAACTACTAGAGGCAGCACAACTCCCCAAACAGGTAGCAGTCATTCACTGTAGGGGGCACCAAACACCACCAGAGCCTGTTTCTCAGGGTAACATCTTTGCTGACACACAGGGCAAATTGGCTGTACAACAACCATATCCTTCTCATCTTCTCCCCCTTACCCCAAATGTCCTGCCATCACCTCGATATTCACCTATGCAACTACAATTAATTCACAAACCTACCTATGGCCAACACTCAGGGATGGATTTTCCAAGGATCAAAACTTCTCCTCCCAGATCAACAAGCCTTAAACATCATCTCTAGCCTACACAACTGCTTTCATGTAGGTAGCCAGACTCTACATAAACTTCTAACTCTGATCATTACCCATCCCTCTTTAAAAACCTAATTCGCTAAGCCACCCACAACTGCCATGTCTGTGCCAAAACCTCACCTCAGGGACATTTTCCTCTTCTCTCTTTCCCAACTCACCAACTTCATGGACACACTCCAGGTGAGGACTGGCAGATAGATTTTACACACATCCTTCATCATAAGACCTACAAATACCTTCTTACCTTTGTCTGCACTTTCTCAGGGTGGATATAAGCCTTTTCCACTGCCCAAGAGACTGAAGACATAGTTCATAAAATTCCTATAAAAGAGATTATCCCCCAATTTGGCTTACCCCAAACTATCCAATCAGACAATGGACCAGCTTTCATCTCTCAGATTACTCAACAGTTATCATCATGCCTAGACATCACTTGGCATTTATACATACCATTCTACCCACAATCCTCAGGAAAAGTAGAAAAGGCAAACGGTCTTCTAAAGACACACCTCACAAAACTCATCATAAAACTACATCTACCTTGTTCTCAACTCCTCCCCTTATCCCTAACCTGATTCAGGGCACTTTCTCTAATGCACACTTTCCTGAGCTTTTTTGAGAGACCCTTCCTGCTTGGCAACTTACCTACCCCATAAAACCTTCCACCTGTCGCTGACTATATCCCAATCCTCTCCTTAGGCATCTTTTATGACAACATGCCAATCTATGTCTCAAACAACTAATAGATAATCCAAAACCAGATCTTCCTATAACTCCTGGAGGCTTGATATATCTCAAATCCCCTAAGTCTGCAGGACTTCAGCTGAGGTGGACAGGACCCCATCTGGTCAACCTCATGGCACCAACAAGGTTGCTGTCTTTTATCTTGGTTTCACATCACCTAGCTAAATGTTACCATGACACCCCTAACCCAAGCCTCCATCCCCAGACTGGTCATCACACCTTCTGTCCCCCACTCCTCTTCTGCTCACATGTTCTGTTAAATCTAAGTCTCAATCTTCTGTTGCTCAGGGCCCCTCCTTGCTGTTTTGGTACCACTGGTCTTCATATCTGCTGCTGCACTCTGGGCCGTCTCCCCTGGCAACACCAAGACAACCATAGCCCTTCTGTTCCTTGCCATGATTCTGGGTGTGACCAGTCTTGATTGCCTAAAATCACCATGATGGCAAGGATATTGTCCCTCATATTTCCCTCCCTCCTAATTTCTCTACAAATTCCACAGGCCTTCTCACGGCCCCTTCCCTTCACTTCCACATCTCCAGGGACCATTTTCTAATTCACGGGTTATATTGGAACTATATACATCCCAATGAAATCAAAATCACTCTTGATTTATGTAAAATTTAGCCTCACTCTTATTGCAGAAGTGTTCAAGGAGAAAAACATCCATACCTCCGCATGGCTGGAGTCTACCTCTGGCTTCACCAATAAAACACTTCCTGCTCTGACCCTGAAGACTTATCCTGCCCCACATGGGGCTGTGAGACTATTAGGGTCTGGGGGTCAGGTCCTGTGGATGTTTGGAAACAACAGGACCCATGACTCAAGGTTTCTTGACACTTTTCTGTGTTTTGCAGCACACCAGGCTCCTGTAACACTATCAGTTTAATGATCACACAACCCTCTGATCTCTCCTGGCGACAGGCCACACCTGGGGTATGAAACTCTGTATTACAGGAACAGACTCGGAAGTTAACATAAATATGAAAAAGGTCCCCAAACCAAAAAAGTTATCTATTCTTAACATTCCCACCTTTAGTTTAACCCTGCCCCTTTCCTCTTCACGTGACACCTTCACCGTTCCTCAATTACTAAATCACACATATGCCCTTATATGGTCTCCAGTCGCAGGGACTAGGCCCAATGCTGGCTCTCTCACACAACCAAAACCTATGTATGGCCCAGCTGATCCCATGAGCCCCTCCCAGGTTAACCTTTACAAGGAATTGCTTATAGGCAATTCTATACCCATAGGCCCGCTACCACTCTCCCATTCTCCACTTCCCATCCCTTTCTTGCCTCAGTCATAGTAGTTCTTCTGGCCCTCAGGTAGGTAACTGGACTAACTGCTCAGAGGACACGTCTCCTCCCGACCGCAGCAGGCCTACCTGCCCTGCGTCTGTTTCTTCTTCATATGTCCCAAGGAGGCATGCACAGGCTTTCTGAGTTCCTAGTATGGTTCCTACATGTAGGATTTCTCAGCCCACACATCTCCTTAGCTGCTAAGGGACAAATACAACAAATTCAAAATGGTAGAACTAACACCTTTCTTTCACAAGCTCACCATACATCTAAGAGAGCAATCCATATTCTATTACTTCTTGGTGTGGGAGTCTTCTCTGTTGTGGGGTCTGGACTTTTATTGAGGGGGGTCTTACAACCTTATTATCAGTATTAAAAACTCCAATGAGCTTACCCAATAACTTGCTAAGGTGGCAACTTCAATACATACACTCTAAAACCAAACTAATAGCCTGGCAGCAGTAACCCTCCAAACCCTTCAGCCCTTGACGTCCTCACAGCAGAAGAAGTGGGTACCTGTGCCACACTGAGAGAAAATGCTGTTTTTTTTGTCAATCAGTCAGGAATTGTTGTGGACAAGATAAAACATGTCAGAGAATACATAGAGAAAAATAACAACATGAACAAGACTCCCAATTTTCCTCTTGGCTACCACGGAGGTCCTGGATGCCTTATATTCTTCCTTTGTTAGAACCACTAGTAACGTTTATTACCCTCCTGCTTGAGGTACCCTGTCTTGTTAAATTTCTCACCAGGTTTCTTCAATCCAGAATATGGGACTTCACTATCAGAGAGCTCTTTGTCCTGGCCGGCACCCCGGGCACCAGCTTCTGCAAGGGGCCTAACTCATCATCCTGACAATTGCAACAGCCTGCATCATGATGCCCTTGTCAGCGGGAAGCAGTTTAAGAGAATCATTGCCCCATAACAACAGAAAGATAGGAATGGTGGGTTCCACTCATATGAGACTCTTCCAGGCTCAGTATGGCACCTGCCCAACATGGTGCCGACTCCTAAAACAACAGCATATCTCTCCTACACTAACTTCCATGTTCGTCTTCTGGTCCCCAAACAATAAACTTCTGCCTCTCTTTTACACATGCACCAAAAGTCCTCCAATGCCCTCCCGACACTGTTGAGTCAGGCAGTCTCCACACCCTGCACCAAAAGGTCCTCCAGTCCTCTCCTGACCTAATGACCTGTCCACTCACGTAGTCTCCACCCCATCCTGATCCCATAAAGGTGATTCCCAGCTTTGTCTGTTTAGGGTCCTCGCAGTCTCCAGCAGCCCGCCCACACCGACAATAAAGGCTTTTTATCTCTGTCTGTGTCTCTCAACTGTGCCAAAAACCCTAACAATTACCAACTCAGTATGTGCTATATTATTATTAGTGACTTATTTCCCTAGACTGGCTTTGTGTTTATTTGGGCTAAAAATAGTATCATATTTATTTTTGTGTGTTATTGGGTTCCATGCCTGACGTATCCTAGGTGCTCAGTAAAGGTTTATTGAATTGAAATTTCCCAGGATCCGACAAGGTAGTGGTGGAATTGGGACAGCTTGTGTGAACTCCCAGCTCTGACTGCAGGGATGACAGTCTATGTGGAACACGTTTTGTACCTGGTGTCTACAAGGGTAGCCTCTGAGGGAAAAGTTGACACCTTTTCCTCTCTTCTAAAATTTCACATTTTCATGACAACTATAAATATTGTAATTACCTGATAAATCTGTAGATAATTATTATGAGATGAAATGCCAAATTTTAGAGAAAGGACAATTTTAAAAATTAAATTTCATTGTTCAAAGATAACTGCTCATCACACTTTTGCATACATCCTTGCAGACATTTTTCTACACTTATCTACTACACATATCTAAATATCCATGTAGAAATTATAGAACTAAACTGTGACCATGCAGACGATACTTTTTGTAACCTGCATTCTAATTTAAAATAGTTTGAACTTGCTGCCCTGCCAATATGTATAGTTGTGCATATGATTTGTAATAGCTACTTACAGTATCATGCCACTGTCTATGTGACCATAATTTATTTAAGCATTCTTAAAAGCATTTTGAGTAAAAAATCTTTTAGGTAGTTTTTTTTTTCTATTTTTGTAATTATAAAAAATTCCAGGATAATGTTGACACTGATTGCATTTAAAATGACATTTTTTAAAGGATACCAAGAAGTTGGGGTGGATAGGAGAGGAGGGGAAAGGGTTGAAAACAAAATGAAAGGGATTAAATCAGATGTGCTGAGTTTACAGAATTTAGATCCCTTATTTCTTGTTTTAGCTTCTTTTTTCTTATGCCTCCTTTTCTTCCTTCCCTCCATGGCTTGTGTCTGTTGCAGCTTGAAGGGATAGCATGTGCCTTTCCCTGTCTCCTCCAGTTGTTGGTTTTCTTTACCCGAGTGGCTCTGTCACCAAATAATCTTCATTTTGTCTGAGGAGGTCCCATCTTCACTGCGGCTCCTCATCCACTTCCTCCACATTCTCTTCACTTCCTCGTCTTTATTTGCTTTAACTCAGAATCAGGCTTCTGCATGGCCAGATACTTGGAGGACCAGCTAAGCCATTCAGTAACCATGACCAGGGGACAGGCCCCAAAATGTCACTGATGGACATTACCATGCTATCTTAGTTCACCCAAGGCCATTTGGGCTTTTGGAAAAAAAAAAAAAAAAAGGAAAGCAAATGATTAAACAATTCAAAATTGCCCAAGGAAGAACCCATGCTTTTACCTATTAATGACCCATTGAAAATCGTGATTTCGATAGTTTTCCTGGGAGCGAAACGCTTTCTGTGTGTGATTTCTGAACATGTGTCATGTCAGTAGCTTCTGCCCTCTGAAGTGGTTGTTTGGCATCTCAAGTTCCATGACTTTTAAAAATTTTTCCCAACATCTCCAAAAGCCACAAAAGTCCTGAAATGGTTATTTTCTCTGCATTTCAATTAGCACTGTGGCAGCTGAGGACACGGTTGGTTGGAGAGGTGCTCTGATGGGAGCTCAGCTGTCTGGGTCCTAGTGTGAGGATTGACTGTCCTAAGTTCACCCTAGCTTCCCTCCCCCTCCTCTACTCTGCTTTGTTACTTTGCACTGTTGCCAGGCCTCCCAGTTCAGAGGCACCACAGCCACATGCAGTGCAGGGCTGGCAGAGTCAATTTCCTGCAGATGTGAAAGATCATGGTCCAGAGCCCAGTGGGCACAGAGATCACATGTGTCATTGGTAGTGTTCTCACAGATACTTCACAGAAGTGTGAGCTTCCTGTCTGGCCCTTCCTGATGACCTTATTTGGAAAGTCAAAATAGGCGTGTGTGTTTTACAGGTATGGTAGCAGGAGCTTCTACTCTAGTGTTGGCTGAAGCTCTGCAGCAACAGTGTTGTCTTGGTTGCTTTTGTCTCATTGCTGGATCAAAATACCCAGTAGCCAAAATGAAGGATGGCAGAGTTATTTAGCTCACAGTTTGTGGAGGTTTCATTCTGTAATCAGCTGGCTCCAAGACAGGGTGGTTCAAGGTGGCAACCATTCAAGATGGCAGAAGATAGCAAAAGCAACAAGAGCAAAAAGGGAAGAAGCAAGCCTCTTCTCTTCCCTTATATTATAAGCAGTCTGCCACACCCCCTCCCTGGGGCAGGTGTAGCACTTACACCACCCCCTGCCTCCTCTTGCAAGGGCTGAAGATATTTACAAAGTGAGGACTCTGACCTCCTGCTGAGTTGCTTAGTTAAACTTCTAAAATTCTCAAGTTGACAATCGTTATAATCGACCCTGGTCAATTTGGCAACCGGATACATTTCTTTAAATGGGTCTCCAGATATAGACATACTTATTCTTACCATTTCACAATTTGAACATTAAAACATAAGTTTAACTGTCCTTAACAACCAGTATTAAGTCTATCTACATTATATTATATTAGAACTAAAACATTTTGTTCCTGGCCTCCCTCCCCAAGACTCATGCATATTCTTTATGCAAAAGACATTTAGTCCACCTTTAAGAGCTGTCAAAGTCCTAACAGTTTCAGCATTGCTGAAAAGTCCAAGTCCCATGTAAGGCAAACTCTTAACTGCAACCCCCTGCACAAATGCAAAGTTAAACACTTCAAGCATTCAATGGCATAAGATAAACATTTTCATTCCAAAAGGTACGAACAGGGTAATACAAAGAATTGGGACCAAAGCAAGTCCAAAATCCAGCAGGGAAAGCATTAATCCCTGTAGTTACATGACCACCATCTCAGGAAATCTGTGGCACATTGTGAGCTCCAAGCAGCTTGTGTGGCTTCACCCCTATGGCACTTGTGGAGATTGTAGCTTCACAGCTTCTCTCTTAGGCTTGCTTTGCTCCATCCTGGTAACTTTCCTTAGATGATCTATGTTCCTGGCTTTTCCAAACTTCTGGGGTCTCCACTGCACCTTTGGTTTTACACTCATAGCTTCACATATTGACCTCTTAGGGGTAAACTTCCTGGCCTTCTAGGCCTTCTGAAATTGGGGGGAAGCCTTTTTAACCTCAGAGTTCTTGCATTCTTGGATGATGCCAAGGTCTGCCACCAGCTGGAGCAGTAACCAGGCTTCCCTCTTTCTTGGCTGTAGGGTTTGAGTGCCTGGATTGTTGAGCACTCTGAATCCAATTCTGAGGAACAAGTTCTCTAGTTTGACACCTTTATGGAATATGGTGCTCCATGGCTTTCTTCTCAGAGCAAAGCCTTTCACTTTTGAAGTTTTGAGGCTGCAAAGGGTGGAGACTTGCTGCTTTTTGTGATGCCTTCAGGATGTCTTTTCTATTCTCCTGTTTCTTCTCAGCAATCAAGATCTCCTCAACTCTATCTTCATAGTCCACAGCTTTACTGGAGCTTCCCCCTGGCCAAAATCACAATGTTTTAAGTCATCCTACTGGGCTATTTGCTATTTATTCTCAACATAGATTTGGCTAAAAGCCCCCACCAGTAGCCAAGCCACTGCCTCAACACTTAACAGCTATGAAATTTCTTCTGCCAGATTAATTAGTTGGCCACCCTTAATCTTAGCCTCAGGCAAAGTCTCTGGGCATGAGCAAAGTACAGACGAGCTTTCTGCCAGGCCATAACATACATTGTCTGGAGTCCAACGTGCAGCTCAGTTCTTCTTCGCAGCAGAAACCTCCCAAGCCTGGTCTTTATCAGTTTTCTGGTCTTCTGAGCTCTGACCAGAATCTCCCATACAGAACAGCCTAAGGCATTCCAGCCCTACTCTTTCAGGTAACTTCTCTGAACTTTTCCAAACTCTTCCCACAAGCCATTCCCAAAGGCTCTTGAACCACATGGTCAGGTACAGTCACAGCAATGACCCCACTCCTCTGGTACTAACTTCTGTGTTGGTTACACTTCTCTTGTTGCTCAGACAAAATGCTCAGCACCCAAAATTAAGGAAGGAAAGGTTTATTAGCTTGAAACCTTCTGGAGGTTTCAAGTCCATAATCAACTGGCTCCAAGGCAGGGTGGCACGGCACAGGGGCAGCAGTTCAAGGTGGCAGAAGATAGCAAAGGTGGTGGCGGGGGAACAAGCCTCTTCTCCTCCCTTACCGTGTAAGCAGGCTACCAACTCCCCGCCGCCAGGACTGGTGTAGCACTCATGCTACCTCCATACCCTTTTCTTTCGTGGGATGAGGGTATTTACAAAGTAAGCTCCCTGCTGAATCCCTTAGTGAAACTTCTAAACTTGTCGAGTTGACATAAGGTATCAACCATTACAAGTATCAACTCTCCTGTCCAAAGTCAGCTGCTCTATCAGCATCCTAAGCTGACATTTAAGGACTGATTTAGGGACCCTACATCCCCGGGTAGACGTAGAGAGCCAGGTGGGGAGATCATGGAATCGTCCTGCCAGGCACTTTCAGGTGGGAGAACTCCACAGGCACATTTCAAGCCAGCAAAACACTCTGTGAAAGGACAATTCTCTCAGCCCAAAGCCCCATCCCAAGATCCATGCCAATAAAGGAAGAAACTTTGGCTCTTTGCCACCCCCCACTCGCTCCCCACTTTCACCCTTCCCACTCCCAGTGCCTGGGGGCAAGTGAATGGGTGTGGGTCGGGGGCAGCTGTAAATGAGGGAAATAAAGAAGCTGACATAAGCTCTGCCCTGTGAGTCTGCTGCGGCGAGCAGCCTTGGCCTGGGGAAGGGGGAGTTTAATTTCTAAATGAAATTCATAGTTCGATTGCTACATTAGACTTGGATACATAAATCCTGTGCTATAATGCCATAGGTTAGGAGAGTGAAGCAAACAGAGGTTTTATTTCCTAAGGACGAGCAGACTGAAAATTGTTTCTAGAGCAGATTTAGAGCAGGGCACAAGGCAGGTTTAATAGGTCAGTGGGAAAAATAGTGTCACTTGTTGATTTGAGAATGCATGTATTCCTCTTCCAACAAGCAAGTTATACTATTTATTTGAAAACAAATTTCAATCTTAAATGGAAACTAGAATGCCTCTTTTCCATTATGAAAGACCATTCTTTCCATACCACCAATGTAACTGTCCAAAAACCCCACAATTTTTAATAAACATAACATATTTACAACAGATCTTCCCATAACGTGGCTATCATGACAGTGTAGAAACACAAGAAGATATTCATTCTTATTATCAGGGAAACTCTTGCAGCATCAAATTGGATCCCAAACATCCAGGAATGGCAGGGCTGCTAGGGAGGCAGGGCTTGAGCTGTTTGTGCTCACAGCGTTCTCCTCTTCCTGAGCAGCCTCTCCTTGAGAAGCCGTGTGCTGCTGATTCTCGCAGGACAGACTCAGTGACATCTAACAGTCTCTTGCTGGCACTCCGCCTTGTGCTGGGGGATAAGCGGGGCCAGTGGCTCTTGCCTGGCCTTGATGGGGAAGCTGTGCCCTGCCCTGGGCGAGTCTTGTGCCTGTGCTTTGGTGATGCTCTGCTCAACTCAGCAGGACTCAGCCAGCCGTCTCTGCTCCTCGGCCTGGGTTCGGACTGGCACTGCATCAGAGGCTTGGAGCTCTGCCCCACTTTCTCATCATCTTTTGGGGACCAGAAAGCTGGCAGAGCACCTTCTCAGGATGACAGAGAGGGCAGTGCAAATATGTGAAGCCCCTTAAGATGTAGGTTTAAAACTGGTCCCTCATCACTTCTCGGTGCGTCCCCTCGATTAGCATAAGTCCCATGTCCAAGTTCAGAGTCAGAGGGGAGAGACCGGGCTGCAGCCAGGCTCACTGTAAGTCAGGGAGACAAGCAAACCGTGAGCATGGGAACCCAGAACACACCCTGCTGTAAACAGACCCGTAGGGAGAGAGGAGGCGGACTGACCAGTGCTGTCTGGAGGCCAGCAGGTCGGCCTTGGTGTGTTGGGTCACACAGGCTGTGCGGGGGGAAGGAGGCGCTGAACCTGCCCACTCTGCCCTCGGAGGGAAAGTTCAGGGCCATTTCCATCTGCTCCCTGTTGACCCTGAGCAGGGCTTTGGGGTGGGGAGCCAGCTTTGTCATTCTGGCATGCTTTCACATTTGTCACTTTGAGAGTCTCTGTTTGTCCCCCTACTGTGGTTATCAGCAAATCCACTAACAGAGCTGGGATCTCACTGGGGCCTGCTTTTGGTGGCGAGCTGTCTTGTCATCCACTAACCCTGCAGCGGAGAAGAACCCGGGGAGACTGTGATGGTGAGAGAGGGCGGCGAGCCCTGGGAGGGAAGCAGAGAAGGGAGACTACAACTGATTAAGTAACCGTTTACTCCAGGAATGGGTAGATGTTTTATGCAGCATTTAATTTCATCTTTACCAAAACAACGCTGTACAGTAGTCATTCATATTCCCTTGATAGGCATGGAGACAGAGGCACATGGTTAGCCCTGACTCAGGGAAGCGGCTTTGGCGACCACCGCTGTGACTCAAGGCTGAAGGGGAGGAGCTGCTGTGGCGAGGGCTCCTCAGTAGCTGCAGAGGTTCACATTGCTCCCGCCTCCTTGCCGAGCCCCAGCGTGGGGGACAGAGGAGCGGGTGTCTACTATGCGCCTTCTCTCGCAGGGCAGGTGAGGGGACCTGTGCTGAGGCTCCAGGGAACACGTCCAGCGTCTCTCCTCCTAATCCTTCTGCAGTCTTGTCACGAGGAGGCTCCCGGACTCCCTGAATCTAACACTGAGTCTCTGTCAGGTTTATTTCTCAGTGCCAGGGAAATCTGCCTTTCCCAAATCCCACATATCTTCCCATGGTTTCTGCCTGTGGAGGAGGGAGTGTGGTCCCTGTGCAGCAGCCTGCTGATTCCCGAGAAATAAATACATTCACAGGCTCTGAATTTCACTGTCACCTTTCATAGGCCAAATGCAGGACAGGGTTACCTTGGCAACAGTGGCAGAGTTTAGGACACAAGAGATATTTGAGTCCTGCTGAATTTTTGGCCAAGACTTAAGCTATGTGACAGTGACAGTGTCGTAATTATGACTGTGTGTCTTGGTTACTCTTCTCATTGCTGAGACAAAGTACCCGACACCCAAAATTAAGGGAGGAAAGTTTTATTTAGCTCACAGTTTGTAGAGGTTTCGATCCATAGACGGCTGACTATGGCACAGTGACGTGGCTGAGGGGCTACAGTTCATGGTGACTGGGGTGGCAGAAAACAGAAAAGTTGCAAGAGAAAAAGAGCAAAAATGGGCAAAAGAAGGAGCAAGCCTCTTTCCCCGCCTTGTATTGTAAGCAGGCTGCCCGTCCCAGGGCAGCTGTAGCACCCACACCCGTAATTCCAGCACTGGATCATGAATCAATCACAATAGACCGGGGATTTAGTTCAGTGGTTCAAGCACTTGCTCGGGAAGTGTGAGGTTGTGAGTTTGATCCCTGGTACCAAAAAAGAAAAAAAAGAATCAATCACAAACTGTAGAAGCCTGCCCCCATAACTGCATGAGGCTTTGGGGGACATCTACACACAGACTGTGACACTGTGTCTCCCCACACAGTTCAAAGACTTTGGGTTATTTTCTCTATGAGAAACTGAGCTGAGAGAAACGAGCTGATGGAATGCACTCTTCTTGTAAGGTCTATGCTCTGTCCCTCTCCTTTATCATGTGAGCAGCAAGAGAAAGTGTGCCCCCCTTGTTCCTTCCTGTGTCCTTTGGGGCCAGAGCATTAGTGTCACTTGAGAGCACGTCAGGACATCAGGAACCCAAGCCCTCTGCTGCACAGTGAGAGCTTGCATTTCGGCAAGATCATGAGGCGATCCAGACAGACATGAAGACTGGAGAAACGGTGCCTTCCCACCGTTGAGACCAAGAGTGTCCCCAGCACCGCATGTGCCCAGACAGGGGCCTTTTGGAGAGCGCTGGGTCGTGGAGCACTGCGCTCGCTGCGGGGCTAGTCCACTGGCTAGTGCAGTGGCCGAGTGTGCAGCTGGGAAGGGGTCCTGCTGGGGAGAAGGGGTCGCAGGTGGCATGGCTTGGAACAGTTCACTCCTCCTGCTCCTCAGTTCTCACTCTGCTTCCTGACCACCACGATGAAGCAGCTTCCTCTGCCATGCTGTTTCTACCTTGGAGCTGCCAACCACGGGTACAACCTTGAGTCAAAATAAACCTCTCCTCTTTAAAGTGAGGGTGTCAAGTATCCTGTCCCAGGAAAGAGGCCAGTGACTAAGACGCTGCCCTTCAGACCTGAGCCTGTGCCTCCCTTCCCCTCACTGGAGATCCAAGAATAATGGCTACAGCTCATGCCCTATCAGATCCGTAGTACAGCTGAGACAGGAGAGAAGGCCCAACCCTTCCCAGAAGGTGATTTTCATTTAATTTTTCTTAGTGCTGTGGCAGCCCCAAATAACTAATAGCTACTCCCAGCCACTTCAGATGCCCCATGGCTCCTCCCAGAGACAATGGCTTTGGCTGTAGTAAGAGTCCCTACCCCAAGCCTCTCTGGGTGACTCTGGCCCTTTGCAGCCCTCCTCACTCACTCCCTCCACTGCCCACGCCAAGCAGAAGGCTGACACTGCCTGTAAAGCCCACCCACACCCAGGCCGGCCAACCCTGCACTGTCCCCCTTCTCGCTGCACGGTAAGTCCTCTTGAAGCCTCTCTGAGATAGCAGAGTTTTGCCTACCCGCGATTTCTATCTTGAGCAGAAATAGAGGGTGGGCTGGAACATGAAAAGCTGCGAACACCAGGGGTGGTGCAGAGCCATTCC
Organism: Dasyprocta punctata; assembly: GCA_004363535.1. Classification (NCBI taxonomy): domain Eukaryota; kingdom Metazoa; phylum Chordata; class Mammalia; order Rodentia; family Dasyproctidae; genus Dasyprocta; species Dasyprocta punctata. Next base: position 7,083 of record RJWM01026057.1, on the reverse strand, counting down.
CCTTGGTGGCCGGGAGTCCCCAGGCCTCTGGTTGCTGGGGCCGTGGCTCGCAGCAGTTGGCATTCAGAGCTCAGGGCTGCTAGCACTAAAACACTTACAATTTACCTACTCCTGATTTCTAACAAAAAGGAGAAAAAGGACCCTTGACTGACTGGTAATCACCTTATGGTGACTTTTCAATAAAGTCAAGGACATGAAAAAATGTTGGGAGCCAGGGCTGACAAGGACCCCTTGAGACCTTTAGCCATACCTTGCTGTGTTACTGCTGCTGTAAGCGCTTGTTGTATCAATGTCTGTGTAACAGATTCATCTAAAACATAGTGACACGTGTGCATGTCACCGTTTTGATGGCTCAGGAGGACCCAACACACCCTAGTGGCCTGGTGCTTCTGGCTGAACGTCTAGGGTTACAGTTAAATTTGAACTTCAGCTAAACCATAGATGATCTTTAAGTCTTATTCAATACTTAGGACATATTTAAAGTAGAAAATAATATGTTATAGTCCTGTTGTGGTCTCTGTAAGGTTTCAGTCTGGCTGTCACCAAGGACAGTTGTCATCTGAGAGTCCTGTGTGGGGGTTCGTTTTCTGAGCCAGGGGGTTGCTGTGAGGGTTTCTGTGCGAGCGGTTTCAGGAGAGACTAACATTTGGACCACGCACCGAGCAGCGAAGATTGCTGCTCCATGGAGTTGACCCTCATCTAATCAGCGGGAAGTCTGGAAAACAAACATGCTGACACACCCACACGAAGGGGAAACTCCTCCTACCTCACTACTGTGGGCTGGGACCCAGGTATTTTCTTTGCTTCATACTTGAACTAAAATATCAGCTCTTCTTCAGCACTGAGCCTTTTGTACTACGATTATAGCACCGCTGCTCTTGGTTTTCAGGCCTTGAATTTGGCATTTGCTCTGCGCGTGCCCAGATCTACAGCTGGCCGACTGTAGATATTAGGATTTCTCAGCCTCCATAACTGCATATACCAATCCCTTATTTAAAAGATCTCATTATATATATCCTGATGATTCTGTTTCTCTGGAAAACACTGACATATACGGTCTCTCACATGGTTGCTGTCTTTGACCTCTCCCCAGGGTTGATCCATGACGTGACAGTTGACCTAGTTCTGCCAAGAAGGAATAAGACACTGTGGAAGTGAGTATTCTTATAACCTCATCTTGGATGTGCTACTCAGCATCCCAGGGCTTCCGTCATATTCTGTCCACAAGTCACAGGCAAAGGCAGGAGAGTACCCGAGGACGAGACCGTCAGGAAGCAGGAAGTACTGTGGCTGTGCTGCCCACCGTGTCCTTCTTTCTTCCCAGCAGCATGGAGGCTTGGGTTGAAAGGAGGCATAGGCCCCATCATTTGCAATTTTAAAAGTTTTCTGTTAGTTTTAATTGACATGTAGTTGTACACATTCACATTACAATTTGTATTTGGAAAATGCGTAAAATTGTAAGATGGTAATGAAGAAGTTCAGCCTTATGCAAAAAGATGATGGCCCATTCAATACCGAGAATTCTGAGAAAATGGATTCAAGAAGTGAGCTCGCAAGGAAGTTCTGTGTAGATCCAGGTGCCAGGAAGGCCAAGGGACTGCTACCCAGCCCTCGTGTTCTCTCTCATCATTGCTGGTGTTTGGAAAAGGGTCCCTTGGAGGGGCCTGTGTTCGCTAAGGGCTTGGTCCCTAGCCGATAGTGCTGTTTGGGGGCCGTGGAACCTTGAGGGGGTGGGCTTAGTGGAAGGAAGTCAGGTCACACTGGCCGTGTCTTTCAGAGGGTGTGGGAAGCCCAGCTCCTCACCTCCCTCTGCATTTATTTCCTGGTTGCCCTGACGTGAGCTTTCTCCTCCACCATGTGTGGCTGCCCTGATGTATTGTTTTATCACAGGCCTGAAAGAAACCAACCCAGCTAACCATGCACCAAAACCTCCAAAACTGAGATTTCTTTATAAGCTGATTATTTCAAGAAAACCAACTAAAATAACCACTGAGACTTCTGTTGAGTTTCCCTCGGTGTTGTGATATCGATTCCTTGTTTTCTCAGTCCTGTCAAAGCTCCATGCTAGAGTTGGAAGAGAAATGCTACCACATCATGTTTAGACAGTGGAAAAAGCAGGGGCAGGGATGGGACAGAGGATATATTCCAGAGAAGACCATCCAGGGAGACCCTTCTCAATCACATTCCCAGAGCTCGTTTCCACAGAGGGAAAGGAGAAACCACCCCTTCTGCGCGATATCTCTTCTGCCTGCTTGTGGAGACAGGAGTCACAGATGTTTTTGCACCACAGGGCAGATCAGTTCTGAATCTAATCACACTCGGAGTGTTTTATGAAAGGAGAAAGTGAGATCAACTATACAGGGAAAAATGAAATGGTAGTAATGAGGGCTTTGAGCCAAAAGCACCATTAAAATAAGAGCATGAAACAAAATACATCTAACCATCTTCAGGTCTTTTTGTTTTTGTTGGTAGTGGTTTAAAAAAACATGTTACGCAAACATTAAGACAATTATTTTCATAGAACTCAGCTTCATTTGAGGGAGCTAGGTAGAGCCAACTCCTAATAATTGCAAAGCAGTCTCACACAAAAAAAAAGCTAACTCCATGGCAGCGTATCAACTTAAATTCTCTCTAAACAAAATGCCTTTCCAAAGTTTCCATTAGGGATGGTCTGGCCTGGTAAGCATACATGTATTAGTTTTCTTTTAAAGAGTAGAAACAATTGAGTAAGTGGTTTCTGCACTGGATCCTCAGAGCGTTTTGTGCATTGTGTAGCATCACCCATATCCCAAAACGGGCCTACTCATTGAAGTTTAATAGGATGAAATTGGAAACAGATTCAATACAGAGATATCCCTTGGGGCTGGAGAATTTTCCTTTTACTTAAGTTACTAAATTTGGCTAGCATCCCTTGCTTAAATTTATTAAGAAACAATACTTATTGAAGACTTCTGGTCTAACTCTTTGCCAGTCTTGTCGGGAAGGAGGGCTTCCCGGAGGGGTTAGAGCGCTGCCGCACAGTTGGTGGGGCTGAGCGCTCTCGCACTGGTTTGCACAAGGGTTTTGCTTCTTGAAAGGGAGAAGAGATGCATTTTTCTTGCACAGACTTGGATACAACTTGCTGGTATGTTAGGATCCATCCATTTATCTCCTTCCCAACTCAAAATTTTCAAAGGATTAAGTATCCCATGTATTGTGTTAAAGACACTGCTCAAAGAACAACAAAGAAAGAGACAGGGGGAAGCAGATTTTGCCCGGCAGGAAGTGGCACCTGCCCCGGGGCCAGGCCATGTGTTCCTGGGCGAGGCCACGGCTCCCTGTGCTCTCGTTGCTGTCCGCAGGGCAGAGTCTGATTCCGGTGCTTTATGAAAGAGCTCGTTCAGTTCCTGCAGCACCTGCAGGACTTGATTCCATGACTGTCTTCATCAGGAATGAGGTAGCTAAGGCTGACGGAGATGTTCGGAATCTTTGCTAAGGCTCCAGGCAAGACACCAGTGCGATGGAAAGGACAGTGTTATGAAATGAGTTTACCCCCTCCTCAATTCATAGCAGCTGAAGTCATAATTTCAGTATTTCAGAAAATGGCCCTCCTTGGAGATAGCATTTTAATTAAGCTGAGGGTAATTAAACTGAGGTCATTAGGGCAGGCCCTAATCTAACTTGAGTGGTGTCCTTCTAAGAGGGGGCTACTGGGCGTTGGCACAGAAGAAAGACTGTGTGAGGACGTGGGGAGAAGGTGACGGCTGCATGCCAAGGAGAGTGGCCTCGGGGGAACCAACTCTGTTGACTGTCAGCTTGATAGTACCGGACTTTAAACTGCCAGAAGGGTAGAAAGTGGATTTCTGTTGCTTAAACCCCCAGTCCAAGGAGCTTCCCTAGGGCAGCCCCAGGGAAACTGTGTAGCACACAGTTACAGACAGGACTCAGACTCTGACCAGCTGGCGTCAGTGGTACTTATCCTGCCGGGCATGTTGGCACTGACTTCAGTAACTGACGAACAACTTTGGAAATGCAGGTATGTAGTGGTAGAAGTTCCTAGGATGCAGCGATTGCCTCTTTGGTTGGTTGGAGAAAGAAACTCCTAATAAATACTTGGTAAGGTCCTTGTCATGGGCTGGATCTGGACAGATTCCAGCAACTAAAGAAGACATTTCAGGTGAGCTAAGCAGGTGGGAAGACCGCCACAGCTGGAAAGCTTGGCCTGGCCTGGGCTGTGTTGAGTATGTAGGATGCCCAGGTCTCGGCCTGTTTCTGTGTGTGGTTTGTTCCTCTTTGGCAGTGCAGTGAAGTCTGTGGATACCATGCAGATTAATGTTTTTAATTGCATAAAAATACAAAAAATGCTCAAAAAACAGTCATCCAAATAAGCATGTAAAACTTGGGGTGTATGGTAAATAACACATGTGCTTTTTATTAATCCAATAGATAACAAAATCTAGGGGCAAGTCTAATAACTGTCATTATTTTGAAATTAAATTGAACATATGTGATACTTTGAGATGTCTGCAATACATGCAGTGTGTTAGAAAAACATCTATAAATTCTATTGATAACAGGACTGAAATTAATTATGTGCTTTTTTGTCTACATTAGTAGTTGAAAAAATGCTAAATTTCAGCAAGAGATTGGTATAAAGAAAGATTTTTCTGCCTATTGAAAGCCATAGACCTCAGTCCTCGAGCAATGGTTCTTAATCTCTTTGGGTTCTTCACTCTTCATTCTTTCTAGAATCTGATGAGCGTGATGGATTTTGTTTCCTAACCTTCTGAAAAAGTAAAAGGACGCATAAGGCCAATTATAGGTGTAATTGAAGGAGACAGGTGGACTAAGTTTAGAGGAAAGTCTAGGAGGACACTAGACTCCTGGAAAGATAGACCTGGAAGCCAGGCGTGGTGGCGCCCGCCTTTAATCCCAGCACTCGGGAGGCTGAGGTAGGCGGAGCGTTGTGAGTTCGAGGCCGGCTTGGACTACAACGCGAGTGCAAGGCCGGCCTGAGCTACACAGTGCGACCCTGCCTCAAAAAACCAGGGCCGGGAGTTTGGCTCAGCGGCTTACGCACCTGTCAGGCAGGTGCGAGGTTGTGAGTTCAATCCCCGGTGCCACAAAAAAAAAAAAAAAAAAAAAAAAAGATAGACCTGGACCAGATTGTAGAGGATCATGATCAACAAGGCTTTGATTGTTACTATAAATCGGTGGAGGGCTTTCAGTAAGGAAATAATGTAACTGAAGATATGATCTCAGAGAATTTATCCTATTTCTTGAAAAGTCAAATACTCTCATCTTGATGGTTCCTTGATTTAATTTTTATGAGCACACGGTTCTTACTCTTAAGTAACTACAGAAGCCAAATAACGCATTTCCCATGGATTTTCTTGGGAGTGCAGCGTTCTTGCTTGCTGACTGTGAGAATCAATAGCATGAGAAGCTCGGCAGCGACTGCATCCAAGGCACCGGTGACCACTGTATTTAGGTGTCATGTTCGTGGCCATGGCTAAGCACTGAGCCATTGATCCACTGCCAAACATTCAATTCAATTTATTTGTTGAATGACTAGAACAACTAGGCAAATGCCACTACAAATGCTTAAGCACAGAGCTGGCTTAACCACACATCCATCAATTGATCTTTTACCCATATGTCAGCCCGCAGAGTAAGAACAGTCTCCTGATGTTCGTCCTCTGGCATCCCACAGGCTCAGGAGCTCGGGAGAGCTTCCAGGTCCTCTGCGACCTGTTGTTCCAGGCGGCAGTTGTCAGACCCACCAGACCATCCTGGAAAGAATGGGCCGCTGGGGTGCGTGATGGACGGCTGGATGTCTTGATGAAGAAGCAGTAACTGTCTCAGGTCAGCTCCCCAGGGCTCAGCCTGAGACAGCTCTGGTGGCTGAGGACCCAGTCCTGCACACCTCAGTGGGCTCTTGATGGGACCCTTTCAAAAGCAAATGCGAATCCTCAGCAACTCGCCCGGCAAACCCTTAGCTCCGGTCTTCCTGTGTCATTTTCTGCAGAGATTCTCAGCTATGGTCCTCCACAATCACGGCCCCACATTTCCTCAGCGTTCGTCCTGCCCGCTTTCGTTTCCTTCTTCCACTGTCTCCATGTCTTCATTATGTAGATTGAGAAAGACTCTCCAGGAGGGAAGAATATTTGCTCTTTCATAGGAGGGCAAAAAGAGGAAAGACAAAAATCCGTGCTGGTGTCATAGAGCTCTCCTTCCTTGGAAAGCTGAGTGGCAGGGAAAGCTCGGAAAACCCCACATGAGTCACTTATTCCCTTGTCCCACAGTCAAAGTCTGCAAGCTGGGTGAAGTTGAAGAAAACCTTGGAAACCACTGTTTGAAGGGTGATCACGGAGAGGATTCTAGAATGGTGAAATGACTTACCTCACTCTCTTGCTTGTGACCGAAAAACTTAACCTGGCTCAGTCAGAAAGGGGGATACGTTGGCTTCTGTGGCTGAGAAGTCGGGAGGCTGTGTCACCTTCAGGGGCAGCTGAAATCCCGTGCTTATATTGCATTACCCAAATATCCTGTTTTGCTTTTCTGTTCTCTGACTGTGTTGCTCCTGTGCCACTTCTTCATGAGTAGTGGCAAGTAGTGGATAAGCGATATTTCTGAGTTACCATATCAGCAGAAGTACGCCTCCTCTCTCAGAGTCCCAGCGAACGTCCCAGGGCTTATGCACCTGGGCTCCATGTGGGTCCCAAGGCCGAGACTGCAACCACCACTCTGCTCGGGCTGCCACTGGGCCTAATCTGTGTTCCCTAGAACTGGCATGGACTGAGGGTGCACTGGGGACAGAGGGATGGTTTCCCTAAGAAACCGAGATGCTGCTGCCAGACAAATTGTTCAGGGGATATTTAGTAACAAAGGAAAGAAAAAGTGCTCCGCAGCCTGCAGGCTGCTGCCATAGGGCTGACCCGGATACCGTGATGTGAGCAGCAGGTGGTTCAGCTGGTCACTGTTGCGTGCGGCCTCTGGCAGCTCCCGGGAAGACAGCCAGGATCCCCAAGGCCTCGAGACCACTCTTGGATGACCACTGGATGCTACTCCTGCCTGTCTGGCCCTTCTTTCTGAGCAAGTTGG
>RJWM01026056.1:0-28552 GCA_004363535.1 Dasyprocta punctata | reverse complement strand
GGTACAGAATGATCCCCAACTACACCTATGAGAATGGTTTTCTTTTCTTTTTTGTGGTACCAGGGATTGAATTCAGAACCTTACTCAAGCTAGGCATGCACTCTACCACTGGGCTGTATCCCCAGCCCTGCAATATAAACTTCTTAAAAAGAAAGATGTGTGTTGGTGAACCCATAATGAAACAGGAATCCTATTGATTATTAGTGAAAGTGTGTACTGGTCCGATCTAGATGGAAGAAAATTGGGCATCATAAATCTAAGTCATGCACATATCTAAAAAATTGGTTATGCTATACATTATAGTATTGCTTATAAAAGCAAAGAAGTGGAAAAAATCTAAATACCAAGCAGCTCTAAGAATAAAATACAGGGATATGGAAAGATTTCTAAGGTACAGGAAACTGGGCATCAGGTTTACCATGTGTAAAAAGTGAAAGCGTGCAGAAGAAAGCTTATATGTGCATAAAATATTTCAGGAATGATATACATGAAACCTAGCCTGCCAGATGCCTGTGAGAAGAATAAGTTGGGGACAGAGAGGAAAGGAAACTTTTCACTAGAAACCTTCCACATATTTTTAAGTTTTGCTCCATGTAAATATACAGTCTATTTAAAAAAGATAAATTTTAAATCTCTGAAGCAAGGCAAGGCTCTCCAATTGCTGGTAAGAATGATGACAATAAGAATTGAAGCACAGGGCTGGGTCATTTGCTCCTCATGGACCCTCGCAGCCTGTTAGTGGTGTACATAGATGACAGTCCCAAGCCTGAGGACCATCTGCAATGGCTCCCTCTGTGGCTCAGAGTCCCCATTACCCATTTGAGAGGTCTCTTCTGGTTCAGACATGTTGCCACTCCCCAGCCCTCAGAAGTGCCACCCCTAAGCAGATAGTCAGGGTCAAGAGGCACCTGGAACAGGGCATGCCAGGATCCTAGACTGTCCCCTCACGAGGCCTCAAAATTCTGACTTTTGCTTCCCCCAACAAAAGCCTGCTTGTACCACCACAGCAGCCTGTCAGTAATTACCCCCAATTACAAACCCAGAGCCCAGCTAGGCCTCAATTAGTCTATAAAGGGGCCTTGGAAAGGCTGGCTGCAGGAAGTGTAAGGCCTACATGTGACCTCTGCCCACTGGGTAGCACACTCTTCTCCATCACGCCAGACTCTTAAAAGATTTAGAAACTTGGTACCAAGTGGTCCCAAGTAGACTGATGGTCCTCTGTCCCCATAGTGACGATTCTCTGCAGAGCACAGGCAGGTACTCTCTCTGGAAGTGTAGTGCCCCAAACTTCTGCCTTCTCCTACTCAGAGAAGGCACACATTCTCCTCACTTACCACTTTTCAGGACAAGGTGCAACATCTCCAGGCCATCACCTCCTTCTAGGATCAAGTGAACACTTTTGGACAATACCTGCAGAAAGATGCCCCAGGCCATGCCTTTGAAGCCAACCCTGGGCACATTTCAGAGTGCTCAGAGGAGGACTAAGTACCCATTTCTTCCCAAAGAAGGAAGGCTTCTGATTTCTCTGTTGTGTTGTCCAGAAACAGATTGGCCCTTTGACCAATCTGCTTCCACAAATTCCTTGAGAATACCACCACCAGATTGCTGATCCCAGGGTTTGGTAAGCTGTGAAGGTTTCACTGAGTTGAGTTCACTCATATCTTCCCAGTGAATGTACACAGCTATAGGAGAGAAATTCTGTGCATATACATGTGTGTGTGCATCACAAGCCTGAGTGTGAGAAGGTATCTGAAGAGGACTAGTAGATCTGTTAACTTACAGCTAGATTTGGTCAGAATGGAAGGAAGGACATGAAAAATGAAATGAACTGGGGGCAGTGGTACACACTTACAATCTCAGTTACTTGAAGCAGAAGAATTGTAAGTTTGAGGACATCGTGGGCCACATAGCAAGGACATGTCTCTAAAAAAAGAAAAAATGGCTGGGAAGGGGTTGTAGATCAGTAGTAGAATACAAAATGGGATGTGTGAAACCACGGATTCAATCTCTGGTTGGGGGGATACCTTTCACAAAAGACATGTACAAAAATGTTAACAGCTACTTTATTTATGATAACTCCAAACTGGAAACAAATGTCCATTAACAAATGAGTGGGTATACAAATTGTGTAATACTACAAAGCAATAAAAATAAATGAATATCTGATACAATAAAATCTGTGAGTATTTTTTAAAATATGCTATGCAGAAGAAATGAAACACAAGGAGCACATGTTATATGTCCCATTTATTTAAAGCTCAAAATACACAAGGTTAACTGATAATAGAAATCAGAATACAATTTATTTTGGGGTGGCAGGCATTGACTGGGAAACATACTAGAGAACCTCCTGAGTAGTCAAAAGTACTCTGTATCTTGATTCAGGTCATGATTACATAATGCACTACATGTAAAAATATATCAAGCTGTACCTTTGAAGCCGGGCATGGTGGCGCATGCCTTTAATCCCAGCACTCGGGAGGCTGAGGGAGGAGTAGTGTTGTGAGTTCGAGGCCAGCTTGGGCTGCAACGTGAGTGCAAGGCCAGCCTGAGCTACACAGTGTGAACCTGCCTCAAAAAACCACAGCCGGGAGTTTGGCTCAGTGACTTAAGTGCCTATCTGACAGGTGCGAGGTTGTGAGTTCAATCCCCGGTGCCAAAAAAAAAAGCTGTACCTTTGAGAAGTGTAGTATTTATTTACTGCCCATAAGTTACCCAGACACACACTTTCTTGGTGTACAAGAAATCTTATTAAGAAGGCCAGTGATACAAAATATAAGACTTGGCCCTTCTCCCTCCCTTTCTTTGGACTTCCTGTAGCTAGACCTCTAAGGCTACCCTCCTGTGTGGAGGCCCTTTAAACAGTGCATGCTTTGGGATGAGAAACTTGAGCCAAACATGAGGACCAAGGGAAGAGCTCTCTGGTGTCCTTGTGAGACTGTATAAGGCCTCGAGACTCTAGGCAGCAGGCTCTTTTTTTATATTGTCTACTTCGCTTCAGACAAGTCCTCTCCAGCATCAGAGAACCAAAGATCTGTCCTTGTCCTTGTCCTTGCCCAAGATTCAGCAGCATGGCTGAGCAACCATATTTGTATCCGCAAATGACAAGAGGACTCTCAGCGCCTGAGCTGACCCTCAATGGTTCAGCCACTCTTCCTCACCTGCAGTTGCTTTCTCAGAAATTTCAGCTCTATTACAAGTGGCACTTCCCAATTCTCCCTGTGGAACAGAACCACCTTCTGGCTCTAGCAAAAGCTGTGGAGGACCCCCTGTGGGAAGCACTGAGACCTGGGACACAGTCTCTGTCCATCAAGGCTTACAGTCTGGGTGTGGAGAAAGGCAACTTTTTAAAATGCATCACAAGCCGGGCGTGGTGGCGCACACCTTTAATCCCAGCTCTCAGGAGGCTGAGGCAGGAGGATCATTGTGAGCTCCAGACTGGCCTGGGCTACAAAGTGAGTTCAAAGCCAGCCTGAACTGCATAATGAGACCCTGTCTCAAAAAATAAGGCCAGGGATTTAGCTCAGTGGTGTAAGTGCCTGCCTGTCAGGCACAAGGCTTTGAATTCAATTCAATGCCTAGTACCAAAAACTAAAATAAAATAAAATAAAATAAAACAAAACAAAATAAAATGCATCACACTCCTAAGCAAGGGCTGGAGTCTAATAGCTAGTCATTCCCTGTTCAAGACTAAACAAAATGGCTTTGGGCCATGGAAGTTATAGGAGATACCAGAGGATGCCTCTTGGAATTCACACTCTGGGAGCATCCTAGAGGTCTTTGGAGGAAGGGAGTCCTAGAGCCCCCTCTTTGTCTTTTCTCTCTGCATTAGCCTCAACTGGGAGAAAGACCTACTGCCCTGATAGAGGCAGGTATACACTCCTAAGGACTAAAAGACACTGGCGAACTTATAACCCAACATCACATCAGTAAGGTAAAAGCCTGGCACAGTGGCAGGTGCCTGTTGTCCCAGCTAACCCAGACACTGAAGAGGGAGGTTTATTCAAGCCCACAGCTGCAAGACTAGCCTGAGCAACATAGCAAAATCCTATCTCAAATAAAATAAAATAAACCCAAGAAGAAACTCAGAGTTCTGGCTTGCTGCCTCCTAGCCCAACCCCATACAGAAAGAGGGAGGGGCTCAATAAGACACCTCAGCTGGAAACAGCTCTAATCTCTGAGTTTCTCCACAGAGTACTGTGGTGAGTGGTTTCTTCTTTCTCTCCATCTCACCTTCTCTCTTTCCACTCTGCAGACTATCTCCAACTCTCTCTCCCAAACATGTATTTGGGGAAATGACACTGCTAATCCCAACCAGGATAACACGCACTGGCCTCAGGTCTGGCACTGTGTGGGTGTGTGCACAAGAGCTGTTGGTCCCCAAGGGCTGCAGCCTGCCAGTCGGAGCTTCTGCAGAACTGCAAAACAAAGAGGAGGTCAGTGTGCATGGCCTGTGTGCCTCAAACCATCAGATGCATGCTCTGTACCTGAGCTTCAAGAAGAAACTGAACAGCCCTAAAATGGGGAACACAGTGCAGGGGTGGGGGTGGGGGATCACTTTCCAAAGGCCCAGGGAAGTTAGATGTGCAGATAAGAAGCCAAGAGATTATTCTGCAGCACTTGATGGGTGGGTATCCCAGTATGTAGAGATGCCAAAAGTCCAAGCAGCAATTTGGCCTGTCTTCCATCAAAATGTTTAGGATCTGAACTAGCATGTGTAACAGGTAAGTGTGAAAGAGTTGTAGTGGGAGACTGGGAGAGGACTGATTGAGAGTTGGTTGAGAGATCTGGACAGAGAGAACTGAATGGAGGAATGTGACCCGCGCAGACTCCGTGCCCATGAGGTGTAGGGATGAGCCAGTGGGAAGGCCACTAAGTACCACCATTGTTGAGACGCGAAGGAAGTACTAATCAGCACAATGAAGCTTTTCTGGCCAAGTACCCAGCAGAGGCCGTACCCACAAGCACGCACTGCAGACCTCTCCCTGTGCAAGAGCCTAAAGCTGAAGGGTGTTTCAGGGCCTAAGAAAGGGGACCTCGGGACCTAGCTAGGCGGTGGTACAGGGCGAGCGGAGCGATGCGGGGAAGCCTCGGTCCCTTTGGCGGAACCGGCGGCCTTCTGCCTCTGCCGCAGGATACCCCGCCCCAGCAGACAGCAACTGCTCACTTCAACTCGGAGTAGACTGCCCGCCCCGGTTGTCTGCGCCTCCGCGCGCGGGGCCAGTCTTTGGGGAGGCTCACGGCAACAGCGGAGGCTATGCTCTTCGGAGGGTCCCGGGCGCGACTTGCGCAGGCAACAGGCAAGAGGCGCCTTGACTCCGGGGTTGTAGTGGAGGGCCCCTGGAAAGGCGGGCAGCATAGGCTTAGGACCTTGGCCCCAGGGGGCTGCCCTGGGCCGTCTCGCCGCAATGCTGCAGAGAAACAGTGAGCCCCCACGTACACTGCCTGACAGAATCCTGACCTCCCCAGAAAGCAGGACCTACCCAGCCTGCCCAAGAGAGTTGAGAAGTAAACCAAAGCCGACCAGCAGCGTCCTGGAGCGCCTGCCTCACCCACCTCCGGCCAAACCCCAGCAGGAACAAGAAGACTCTGCCCTTCTCTAAGGCTTTTCCAGTGCCAAATCCCTAGCTTTCTTGGAGGATAGAGCGACCGTGGAGGCAATCGCAGTGCGGCCTGTGTTCCCAGCCTTCCAACGCCCGACTGCCATGTGAATACATATTGTGGAGACGGACTGATTCCAGCCCCTCCGCAGGCACCCTGTCTCCAACCGGGTTGGGATTCTGCTCCTAGAAAGGACAGCCAGAAATCAATACCTGGTAGAGCAGGACTCCTCTTCTTGCCACTCAGAAAATCCTTCAGAGGGATTCTTTCCTTTACCCCCACCCCCTCCACATGCACACAAACTCCTTAAAGGCTGAAAAGGGAGCCGAGTGTGGAATTCGGGGAAGTGATGACACACACAACAATGCTGTTACACCTGGCTGCTGCGGAGCTGAGCAGCGGAAATGCCAGGGAGGCGGGGAGGGGAGATGGAGAGCCAGCCTGGGTGGCCAGAAAAAAAGAGGCGAAAGAGAGAGCGGCCCCCACCAAGAAGGGGCCAGACCCAGCTGTTTTCCCCACCTGCTTAGGCTGGAGGAGCAGATCTGCAGCAGCTCCAAACCTGACTCACCACTCCTACCCATAGCCTGGGCACAGATGGGAGAGAGGAAGAAGAAAAACACCTGTACTGCTGCTCAGAAAGCAACCACAGGGATTTTGGAGAAGTGCTGCTGCTTGCCTGACGGATGCTGGGGGCAGTGGAGGGGGAACAAGCTACCTTGGGATGTTTTCAATAAGAGGTAGGGGCGAGGACCTAGTGAGGAGAGTTCAAGAAGAGCGCAGCTTCCTCACACGCTGGTGGTCAGGCCAGGGTTGCCCTGCTGACCTCTCTGGAGTCATCTTCAAGTCGCTGAATTCCAGAGCACCCCAGCACCCTGTCCTCCCTTCCTTTCATCTCGGAATGTGGATCAGAGGCACTTTCAGAGAAGGAAGCAGACAGCACATGTCAGTGGCCTATGGATGCTGGAGCCACAGGCTACTGAGGGCTCCTCAGGCTTCCGGAGAACTCTGAGAGACTAGGCAGCCTGGGAGGAAGAGTAATGACAGGCACTGGGCTGGCCACTCCAGACATGCCAATCACTAGTGCACACCTGCATGACATGCATTCAGACCACCTTCCTCCACAAAGCATCCTGGCCCCCACCTCAGCACCTATGAGTTTGGGGCTTGAGGATTCAAAACACCACTTTATGATTGCAAACTTTCTATTAAGGCTAAGTGAAAAAGCATATTACTAGAAGGTACACCTGACTTTGACACCAGCACAGATCTCCTCAGACAATCTCTGTAATACACGGATAAAACCAGGTCCCAATCAGACTTCTGCTGAAGGTAGATCAGGTCTCACTCCTGAACCTCTGGAGAAAGATCAGAACAAATGTCCCATCCAGAGAGAGATTTGAACAAGTGCTTCCTCCACCCTCTTGCTTTTCTTCCAAATCTATGACAGAATGATACACATTGAGCAGGTAAAAGGCAGAGATGAACTGTGAAAGACTAAAAAAAAAAAAAGAAAGGGGGGAAAGGAAAGAGAAGGAAAGGGTGACAATGCTGTAACCATGAAACTACACTTAACCCTGATACCTGATACACATATATACCTATAAGTATAAATGTGTTGCACCTCATAAATGTAAATCTCACAGCTAGTACATGTGCATACCTGTGTTTCTGACCAACACGCTTGCACCTGGACAGCTGGTGTCTCACACATCACAAGGACAGCTCCTCCCCATCTCTTCTGTACCTAACACTTGTGCACACACATAAAGAGGCCCCAAAGCCCAATAATATCCTCATCTATGTCGGTGCAGGAGCAGAGGGGGAGTCCACTTGGTATTGTTAGAGCACACACCCAACCGGGAGGGCTACCACGAGGACTACGATGAGGGATCAGGATTAGAGGCCGTTTAGGTGGTGACTTTGGGCGCCTCCTCCCAGCGATTCTGTCCTGGGCTCCATTGCTCGGTCACGCTGAGAGCGTGAGGGACAGACAGGCCGAGATTCCTTTCTCTAATGACAGACACGCGTTTCTGCGCTAGTTTTCCCCAAGCCACCGCGAAGCTCTCCCCACACCGCCCTAGAGAAGCCCCCTCACCGTCTCGCCCCTTCCACGGTCCCAAACTAGAAGTTTAGCGCCAGGACTTCAGCAAAGGGCAGAGCAAAAGAGTCGTTTTCTTTCACCTGAAAGCTGTGAGGAGGCTTGGAGGGCCTCTCCTAGTTGGGGCCCGAGCTCCAGGGCACTGGGCCGGCACAGGCGGCCCCCTCCAGGGCCCTCGACATCTCCCGGCCCAGTCCGCACAGCAAGCACCGGCAGATTCCAAGGGCTGGTGAGAGCGTGAGCACGGCTGTCTGCTGGGCCCCCGAGGCTCGCCGAGCGGGGGCAGATCGGTCCGGGCTGTGCGGGGCGTTTACAAAAAGTGACTTGGAGATGAACTCGCCCGTGCGCGGCTGGCGGCCCCGCTATAGGGGCGAAGGCGCCTGACGCAAGCGGAACTCGGCGGAGCCCATACGAATCAGAACAGAGCGAGGCTCCTGGCGCACTAGGGACTCCAGGAGGCAGCTCCGCCAGAAACGCGGGTCGTGGCTCGGGAAACCGGGGGGTGGGGGAGGGGAAGCGCAGAAAAGAAAACCCACCGAGGCGGGGACTGGCCTGGCGGGGAGGGGCGGCGGGGCCGGAGCCCCTCTCCGTTGGGCAGACTCCCCATGGCCAGAGGCTGAGTTCCACTCCCGCCAGCCGCTCCCTAGGGGAAGAGAAAGAAGAGCGCGAGCAGCCGAGGCCTCCAGCAAGCAGCATCCGCAGTCTCCAGAAGTTTGAGACTCGGCCGCAGGAGGACTTGCGCGCCCCGACTCCGCGAAGCCAGCGCTCCGAGAGGGGAGCGGGGTGGCCGGGCCGCGGCGTGGCGTCTTTGTCATGATGGCCAGCTACCCCGAGCCTGAGGACGCCTCAGGGGCCCTGCTGGCCCCGGACACTGGCCGCGTAGTCAAGGAGCCCGAGGCGCCGCCGCCAAGTCCGGGCAAGGGCGGCGGAGGGACAGCTTCGGAGAAGCCTGACCCGGCGCAGAAACCTCCGTATTCGTACGTGGCGCTCATCGCCATGGCGATCCGCGAGAGCGCGGAGAAGAGGCTCACGCTATCGGGCATCTACCAGTATATCATTGCCAAGTTCCCGTTCTACGAGAAGAACAAGAAGGGCTGGCAGAATAGCATCCGACACAACCTCAGCCTCAACGAGTGCTTCATCAAGGTGCCGCGCGAGGGCGGCGGCGAGCGCAAGGGCAACTACTGGACGCTGGACCCGGCCTGCGAGGACATGTTCGAGAAGGGCAACTACCGGCGCCGCCGCCGCATGAAGCGCCCCTTCCGCCCGCCACCCGCGCACTTCCAGCCCGGCAAGGGGCTCTTCGGGGCCGGGGGCGCGGCGGGCGGCTGCGGCGTGGCGGGTGCAGGGGCCGACGGCTACGGCTACCTGGCGCCCCCCAAGTACCTGCAGTCCGGTTTCCTCAATAACTCGTGGCCGCTACCGCAGCCGCCCTCGCCCATGCCCTACGCCTCCTGCCAGATGGCGGCGGCTGCGGCGGCGGCAGCGGCGGCAGCTGCGGCCGCGGGCCCGGGCAGTCCGGGTGCGGCCGCTGTCGTCAAGGGGCTGGCGGGCCCGGCCGCCTCGTACGGGCCGTACTCGCGCGTGCAGGGCATGGCACTGCCCCCCGGCGTAGTGAACTCGTACAACGGCCTGGGAGGCCCGCCCGCAGGACCCCCGCCGCCGCCGCACCCTCATCCGCACCCG
Source organism: Dasyprocta punctata (assembly GCA_004363535.1). Lineage (NCBI taxonomy): Eukaryota > Metazoa > Chordata > Mammalia > Rodentia > Dasyproctidae > Dasyprocta > Dasyprocta punctata. The sequence goes on along the minus strand of RJWM01026056.1, from coordinate 19,167 downwards.
CACGCGCACCATCTGCACGCGGCCGCCGCACCCCCGCCGGCGCCACCGCACCACGGGGCCGCCGCGCCGCCACCCGGCCAGCTCAGCCCGGCCAGCCCGGCCACCGCCGCACCCTCAGCGCCCGCACCCACCAGTGCGCCCGGCCTGCAGTTCGCCTGCGCCCGGCAGCCCGAGCTCGCCATGATGCATTGCTCTTACTGGGACCACGACAGCAAGACCAGTGCGCTGCATTCGCGCCTCGATATCTGAGATCCACCGCCTGCCCGCGCGAACCGATGCGAAGATGCCGGGACGCACGTCGCCGGCCCCGGTTGCAGCCACAGCCGCTAGCCGGACGGCGCACCCGCGAGGATGCCTCTTGAGCCAGCGCCCACGACCCTTCTGTGCCTCCTCGCTTCCCTCACTCCACCCGCTCCTCTTTGTCCCCTCTGCTTCTCCTGCTGTGCTCGCCTTTCTGCCCTCTGTGCCCCCGCGTTCCCCTGGCCTGAGGCCGCCTCTCCGCGCACATTCTGCAGGCCTCGCCTCCTCCTGGAGCCCCAGCGCCTGGACACCTCGAGCCAAACTTCACCTCGGAGACACTGCGCCCGGGGCCGGTATGCAGCCGCGTCTCGGCGGCGCGGACCTCGTGGCCTTCTCTTACAGGTTCGTGGGCTCCCGCTCGGCTTTCCCTGCCTGCCCGGGCTGCACCGGTAGCAGAACCCGCGCCGCCGCCGGAGAAAGGGACGAACTTGTAAGATCGCTCCGCGAGCCCTGGTGGAGCCGCTCAGAAGCCTCTCGATGTGGGGCCCACTGGGCGGGGCAGGGGTTGGGCCCAAGCGGGCAGCCGGGGCGGCTGCGCTCGGCCTGGGCTCGGGTTCACACCACAGCCCCGCTCCGAAGGAGTCTGCGTTTCCTCTGCTCTTCGTCCCGCCGCTTCGGGTACCGCCAGACTCCGGCGACTGGCTAATGTCTTGCTAAAACGATCGGTGGGGCTTTTTTAGATGACAGTAAAAACTTTTTTTTTTTTTTAAGGAAAAAACACTCACCGGGAAAACTGGCGAAGTATTATGGCCTGGGATTTTGCTAAAACCAAACATCAAAATTAAAACTCTGGTGTTCCACACCTTTTCTTCGGGGAGATTTGCAGTAGAATTCCTGTCGGGCCTTCAAAAAGCTGCGTTCAGAGAGGTAGGAGAAAATAACCAGTAAAAGATGGTTTTGTCTATGAATCTAGAGAGTTTTCCTCTTTTCCTATCTGAAAAATAAAATAAAATAAAACTAAAAAACACATTTCCCCAAATCTTCGGATATAAGCCCCGATGCCAGGGATCGCTGCCTGCCTGACCCTGGCACGTGCTGCAGGGACCGCTCTCCCCTCTCTAATTTTTGTTTTTCAAATGCGTTGCTTCTCCCACCGTGGGAATTAAAAATGTGAAACTCGGCAGGGCAGCGGACGGCCCAGGCGGGCTTGTGGCCCCAGAGCTCGCTGGCCCGAAAACCTAGACCTGGTTGTGTAGTGTGTCGTTTGGGGGACCAAATTTTTTAGCGAGAACTAGAGCACTTTTGTTTTATTCGTGTGTGTGTGCGTATGTGTATGTGTGTGTGCATGCGCACGGGTGCGCCTTGTCAATTCCCCAATAAATTTTTTGGGTTTTTTCTTTTAACACGGACTTACAAATTATTTTCTTCGCGCCCTAGCTCAGCAGCTAGTTGAAATAGCTTTTCAGCAAAAAATGTTGACCTTTTTCAAAGTGAACTAAACAAGGGTGGAGGGCAACCCGGGGTGGTGGCATTTTTGACTGTTGCTGCTGCTTTGTTTTCCTGGATATTGTTTGTTTTCTGTGTCATCGCTCATCTGTTGCGGCTGGTTAACATCAGCAGAGAGACTTTGTCTCCCTGCTTTGTCCCCAAGGCTCTACTGTACAGGATTTGTTCTATTTTTGCACCTATGACAGTTTATATTTTCCCTCTTACAAAATTATACTAGGTATATGGGCTGTGTTTACATTATTCTCTTCTTACTTTTTTTTTTCTTTTTAGCCTGAAGAATTTGTTCTCATTATATAAAATTCTGGTTTCACAAGTGTACCGTTATCTGCGAACCTCTTTACCAATGTAATGAGTGACTGATTGCTTTATTATTTTTCGTAATCAGAATTCATTTACTTTGAGATATGAGTAAGAGATTTGGGACTTTCAGAAAGGGTGGAATATGCTACATGACTACAGAAATTAATTTCTCTTCCTTCACGGAGATCTTCAAGTAACAAAATAAGATTCAGGCTTCTGCACCCACAGACAGATATTTGATCCATTTGCAGTCTGGGTCTCCGTGACCAATTAGGGGTGATTGGCCTTCAATAGAGACAACAGGTAATCTGCACTCTGGGGCATGTGTGAAGGGACAGCAAATAATCAGCACTCACGGCAAGACTCTTGCCAAAGCTGGGAGGCTGGGAGGTCAGGCACAGCTGGGGCTAGATCCACACTTAACCACAGATCCCCCAACTCCCTCTCCACTTTCCACTTCCCAGCCCTGATATCAGGGTTAGCAGGTCCAGGCCAGCAGATGGGCTTGGAGCAGGTAACAAACTGTAGGCTGCTGACTTTAGCAGACCAGGGTTGAAACCTCAGAATTTCAGGGTGGCAACCCTATTGTATATAACTGGGACCAATAGGAAGTGACTCTGACTTGGGATGCCCTCTCCTCTCTTTCCCCCGTAGGAAGGTACTGAGTGGCAGGGGAAGCTGTGTGGGTTCTTAGGTACTAACCCTGAGATTGGGACTGGAGCCTGCCAGAATTAGGGTAAACAGACTGAAGAAAGAGACACAGCCAACAGTAAGCCGAAGAGGCCACTCAGGCCTGGTGCGCCTAGGTACTTCTGGTGGCTCCACTGTCTGGCTGACTAAAGGGAGTTTCAGAAAAGACGGTGTGCTCCTGTGCACTTGTCTATTCGTGCTTTCTGTGATGCAAACGACTGATGTGGTGTAGTGTTGGTTGTGCACTGCTAACAGGGTGTGAGATATATGTGTGTCTGTCATTCCCCTGCAGGGAGGACATACATTTGGGGCATTGTAATAACCATATGGCTAACATTTAGGGAGTGCTTACTGGAACCACAGTATGTGTTGCATTCATACCTCATGATGATACATGCAGTTATGTTCGGAGTATGTATTTCTGGCTTGCTGAACCATAACAGAGAATATATAGACTGCTTCATCTGGCAGAGGTTCCCTATTCTGACTGTCAGCACCTCTCTAACAGCTATCCAGAGCAGGAAAAGCAGGGGAGGAAAGCCTCCCACAAAGGTGTTGGTGAGCAGGTAGCAGCCCACCTCCAGTGAGGCGGGGAAGTTGAGTTGGGCCAGCGTTGGAGAACAGAGCCTCTCTCTGCTCCTGAGAGCTGAAAGGCAAGAGGAACTGAAGGCTGGGAAGCCTTGCCAAGTAGGGAGAATGAAATGAAGGAACCAGTAGGGGTTTCCTGGGTTTACACAGGGATTGGAGGAGGTGAGAGAACAGAGCCAAATCATACCCACTTCCCCAGAGATGCTGCAGGAAGACATCTGTCTCTAATTCCAGCCTTAGGGGTTTCTCCAGAGCTCTAAGTATGGTCATTTTCCCTCAGTGCTAAAAGTTTGGGGCAATGGCAGATTTTCTTCATTGCTCATTTCCTTTCTTTCCTTTTTGCACTTTGAGTCTCTGTTAAGCTGATTTAGAGAATTTCTTGAGTTACAGCAAAAGTATTTAATAGAGTTCCTGATGTGTAGTGATTATGTCCTAGCGTATACAGTCTGGCCTAGATGACCAGTGGCCCTGGTGAATGCATGCACATATGTTTACCAGTGTGTGCTGTAAATACAATGTAAATAGTTTGATACATATACTTTACAGTTTCTGAAGTTCCTGGGTAATGAGTTACTATAGATGATATTGAATGGTATGTGTGAGTGTAGGTGTAGACATTCTCACATTCACCACTGACAGAATAAGCCCTCTCCTCATATTTACATACAAATTCTTAAGAACCTCCCTCAAAAACGGCTCAAAGTAAATGGATTGGGGACAAGGTGTCTTGTTCTCAAGGGGGGGCTAGGAAAAAGTCTTTGCTGATGCAGTCCATGCCCAAATGAGCGTGGGAGGAAGAACTAAGGAGTTCCCAGAATGACCCTGCACCCCATTCCAGAAGGTGTCAGAGATCTGTTTCCCCTGGCATTAGTAAAGTGTGCATTGCACCATATCCCAGGTTTGGTGGGCAAGAATTTCACCTAATGTTAAGTGCATCCAGCGTTTGTCCTATCTTCTGCAAGCCCAGGCAGAAAGGCATGAGCTGAGTGGAGCCCCCTATTGGTTGGTGGAAATTGAAGGCTGATCCAGCCTGTATGCATCCTGGTAGTAAGGGATGGATCAGGGAATTGCCTGTACTGAGCTAGTCTCTTCATGAAGACCTGGAGCACCTGAACCACTAGGCCAAAGTCTTCCCTCCAGGGAGGATTCAGCCAGGAAGTAGCTTGACCAAGCTTAGGAGCCTTGCAGGGTCCCCTTCTGTTTGTCTAGTTTGGTGTTGACCACAGCTCTATGAACTTACCCTGTTGGCTCCACCAGCTGGGGTGGGTGAGGGGGCAATGCTTGTTCTTTAGAGTAGCCTGCGAGGTGTGTAAGAAGAGATGCAGAAGTCTATACCTCTTCCCTGTGATGGGGACCAGGAGCATGCAGTTGGCAGGAGCAACCTTCATGTACTCAGTTCTTCCCTAAGGACAACTCAAAATTAGTGATTATTAAAACCAATCAGTCTTAGTAACTTTCTACTTTCTGGAGAAAGGAGGATCCAGGTTGCACAAAAAAGTGTGAGTCCCAGGGACCCAAAATTTTATTACATTTGAGAACCTGAAGCCAGAGGTTATTATCCAGCTATCTTAGAAAATCTAAGGGGAGACCGGAGAGCAGCTGAGTCTAGCTGCCCATTTGTGCTCTCTGCTCTCCAAGCAGCACAGGTCCTGCTGTCTGATTAGCTGGGTACTCAGTAAATAAAGGTGCACCCATCCAAAGAAGGAAACAGACTATGCTGCTGAGTAGGCTGTTTGTGGCGCAGGCTCTAGCTTGGTGATGAACTATGACAAGCTTATTCTGAAACCTGGATGGGGGATGGCCTAAGCAGGGTGAGGCAAAGAAAGGAGTCTCTTGAGCTAGGAAGAATGGTAAGGACCCAGAGCTTCCGCTTTAAAAACAAATTTTGAACAAAATACAGATTCCAAATCAGTTTTCTCAGCTATAGTAGAAATAACGATATACACTAAATCTATCGATCTATATATCTGTATCAGTATTCTTAAAGTAATTTAATATTCTAATGTCAAAGTGCCTATTTTATTGTAGAAGTTCAATAACAATTTCCCATCCCTTGTTGAAGGAGAGAAGGAAGGAATGGAAGAAGGAATAGAAGGAAGCCGTTAGCAGTAACTCCATAGGTTGGGCATCCTAACCGAGTCAGCCCTGGCCAGGCCACCTCTGTGCACCCCAAGTGCCCAAATAACTAAGCACCTACCCTGGCCCAGGCACAAGCCAATGCATCCACCCTGCCCACCTTGTCAAGGCCCCGGACTGGTCCACTCTCCTTCTTGGTTCTCCCAAAGCAGTCTTCACTGGTATAAGGGATTTTTTTCCTCTGAGAAAGGTCCAGCTGACCTGAGAAGTGAACCAATGCAGGCACTTGAGATCAGCGACAGACTTAACTCAGGCTCTCTGGCCTTAAGTTGCCTGTCTTGGAGAACGGGGGCTGTTGCATTTTTATTTTCCTTTTCAAAAAGGGGAAAAATAGCCACCCTGCGGGGGAGGTTCTGAGGGGTCAACCTGTGGCCGAGATTCCCCTGAGCCTTTGTGAAGGAAAGGGAAACCCAGGGGCAAACGCAGGAAGCGGGTTGGGCTGAGCTGCAGCAGCAAAGGCACCGCCCGGCTGGCGGGTGGGGAGCAGGAGCAACAACTGGCCAGTCAACTGGGGAGAGCCCGGCCTGGGTCACCAGTGCTTCCATCCTGGAGCATGTGGGCTGCACTTCGAGGCAAGCTCAGATCCTCTGGCAGGCGGGTCCTTCCTGCCAGCTCTAAACAAAGCTGGAGCAATGACTTGGCCAGTGTGAGCACAGGGTGGTCTGGAAGGTAGGGTGGTGGGAGGATGTGGAGGAGCCCTTCAGCACCCGCAGAGATGCCCGGCACCCAGGGCAGTGGTGGAGGAGCCTCAGCCATACTGGGAGGCCAATTCTAATTCTCTGGGAGGACCTTAGCCTGCCTGATCACCCTAAGTAATGATACTATCAAACCAAATAAAACAAAACCTTCCCCTGGATTTTCCTCCATGTAGAAAGAAAACTGCTCATCCAGGCAATCAAACAAAATCCTGAGCAGGATCCCAGGAAACTTTAATCTCAATAGATGAGGAGGGAAGGAGAATATGTCATTTGCTTTTTTTGTTTGTTTCTAGTAGAGAAAAAAGGAAATTCAACACATATTTTTAAAAATTTCCCCCAACAACGCTAAAAGTTGTGAGTGTGAGGAGAGAGCCAGGAAACCAAGCCCCCGCCCACAGTGACACCGGGGCCTTTGTCCTCTTTCCTGAAGCCCCCGAGACTGCTTGACCGTACAGAGATAAAGGCCGGGTCAAGGCCTGTGGAATCCTGAGGGAGGGGACAGCGGGCCGTGGCACTGGCCCCTTTCAACCCGGTATAAGGAGATTTCCAACCCGCTGACCTTGCGGATACACAGAACCTGGGCCACAAGGCCATGGTCTGACCCCACCCCCGGGCCAAAATGAGGCATAAATCTGTGTTTTTCCCTGAAAGTCTTCTGCCACTAAATTCTTGGTACCCCATCCCCACCAGCATTTTGTCTTCCTGCTTAAAGCCTAAGGCAGGGGTGAGGGACTGTGGCTCCCTACCCACCTAACCCTGTGGAGTGCAACTGTGGCATTTGCAATCTTTGGAGTCAGAATCCAAACGCAAGTGCTGTGCCTCTGTGTCTGATAGCAGCCAAGGAGATGCCTCCAGCGCTGGCCCTCAAACGCCCTGCATGCTGGCTTTCTTTTGGCAGAAGAGATCTGCAGGGAAGGCTAGAGAGCACTTCTGACTCCGGCCTATCACTGTGATTTGTTTTGTTTTGTGTTTTGCGTTTTGTTGTCACCCTATGCAACCCAGGCTGGCCTCGAACTTACATCGATCCTCTGCCTCAACCTCCATAGTGCTGGGATCACAGGCGTGCGCTACCACACCCAGCTATCACTGTTTTTAAATCACAGTGATTTAAAAACCCAGGATGCTAATAACCTCTCTTCTGCTGGCAGTAGGCAGCTTAGGCTTTGCAAGCAGTGGCTTCTCCCACACCACAGACACACCTGAGAGAGCGGGCCAGAGCACCGCTGCTCAGATTTCCTTCAGAGGGAGAGAAGGACTCGCACCTCAAGACCTGCCAATATGGAAGCACGAGAGCTCTCACAACCACACTGAGCCGAGGCCCAGGCACGGTTTCTAGTGTCCTAGGGCTCCTGGCAGCAGAGGAACCCTGGAGACACGAATTCTCCCAGGTCACTTGGCCTTCCTTCACCATGGCTTGAAGGGGCCTGACTACCTGCCCTGAGCCAGATGGGCCAGAGATCCACCTTTCTCTTTCTTGGGTCCACCTTTATCTTTCTTGGGTGCTCGAATTGAGAGGCAAAGGGCCACAGCCTCCCGAAATGAGACCCTGCAGCCTGGTGGGCCCGCATCGCCCTCCACCACCTCATTCTCCAGTTCCCTGCCCCCACCAACCGACACAGGGTTCTCGGTCCCCACTGAAACTGGAGCTGCCCACCGCCAGCAGATAAGAGATAAAGGAGCCTGCCGGCGCCGAGGCGCTGACCTACAGACCCAGATCCAGCATTTCCCGCAACCCAGAGCGGCACCTAGACCCTCCTTCCCTGCAAACCGCCGACCCAGCTTGGGAGAAACGGGTCGGCTGAGCAGTGTATGTTCTTTGCCTCCAGGCGCAGATCACCAAGTCTGTGGGCCGCGTGTGAACGCACGCGACTACAGGAAACTGTTCTGTGCATGTGTGCTGTGTGTACATTTGTTTTGTGTATGGAGACAGGCATGCACGCTTGCACACGCACGATGTGTGCATGCCCAAGTTTACAGATTGTTCTAACACCTATTCCATTGGCTGGTGTGCAGGTAGGAAGAGAGCTGGCTGTTCCTACGCCTTAATTATACTTCACATTTACACAGGTCTTCTTCATACTCTTTCAAAAGTAATTTTCACAACCACCCCGGGAAATACTCTCCTTTTGATTTTTATAGATGGGAAAATAAGTTAATGGGTGACTTTCACACGCAGTTTAGGAGAGACCGAGGTTAGCCAAAGATCCCAGGATCGTAGCTGTTGAACGTGGGCAGATATGCTCCACAGAGGGTCTGTTCAGTGCACCAAGCGACCTTCGCCTGGCTTCCAGGGAGACCCATCGCGTCAGGGCACCGATTCAATTCGTTCGCGGCTCCGCGCGTCCTTCCGGAGCTGGATGATCCAGGTGCCCGGGTCGGGCAGTCCAGAGCTGACCTGAGTGCTGCGGGGGCGCTTTTGACAGTTTCAGGGCCGTGGCCGCCCACGCGCAACTGGATCCCAGGGTCTGGCTGGCTTGGGTCTCCAAGGTAGCCGCGTCAGGCAAATGCGCGGAGACCGGATCCTTTCACCACGGCCGCGAACCCAGAGGCCCCTTCGGTTGCGCCCGAGCCGGAGCAACGACGAAACTTGAAATTATTGAGTTCCCGCTATCTCGAATCCCCATTGATCCCACACAGTCCGGGAACCCACGTGCTCATTTCACAACGGCGGTTGCTCACAAGCTAGAGCCGCTCAATTTCAACGCCAGAAAGTGGCCGGGATCCCCAGTCCACGATCCCTCTGCTTCCAGTGCGGGATACCTGATCCCTGCTTGCACGTCTCCCGCGCTGCTTGGAGCCACCCCCAACTAGCCTCTGACTTCCTCCCCAGGCGGCGAGGGCTATCCTAGCTCTCACTAGCATCGTTTAAAAGGTTTCTACACTCTTGGAATCTATTGCTGCAAACATGTTTCCTATGTCCGTTGGGTTTTGCGTTTCACTTCCCCATCCTGGGGCATTTGGTCCCCTTGCAGCGTCCTGCGTTCCTGCAACCTCTCTGTCCCAGCGTGAGGCTGTGCGAGAGCTGCGGATAGACCAGATTCTCAGGATGACCTTCGGCCTCGGCGCCCGGCTTCTGCAGACCGAGGTTGCCGCACTCCGTGCTCGAAGGCCGCCCGCTCCCCGCAGAGTCCGGGCGCTGAAGGGAGCCTGCCGTGTAGGGATGTCGCCGCGCAGCCTCACAATCTCGAGGCTGCCCTCTGCTGGCCCCAAGCGACATCACCCATGTCTCTGTCGGGACCGAAGGGCTTGCCCAGAGGAGGGCGACCTGACTCTTGCTGGATCCCCAGAGTGGCCGCCGCACTTTCAACCTCTGCCGAGTCCCCCGATATTTCTCGATTTCCAACTTTACCTCCGCCAGCACCGCAGACTTCAGGTGCTCAGACTAGGGGGTTTCCGAAACGTGCAGGAGCGGTGCCCAGCAACCCCGCGCGCTACCTTGCGGCTTCCGCCCCAGTCCCGGCCAATCCGCCTTCGGGGAGCTGAGGGGCGGACCGGGGGAAGCCGCAACCGCAGGCGCCCGCCGGACTCTGCAGCGGGCCGCCACGGCTCTGGGGACTCGCGGGAGAGCCTCTCCTTTCAGCCAACAAAACCTTCATTGCGGTTCGGTGGGTCCCGGCCTGCCCACAGAAGAGGCTGCCCTCTCTGTTCCGTCGACCTCCAGCTACACTTGAGGGTCGCTTTGGCTCTTGCTTGTTGGCTGCTACTATTTTTGCAGTGCACTTGTCTTCCCAACAAGCAAAGAGAGCCTCGAGGACAAGAAGGGGCCTCGCTCTCAACCCGCACCGCACAGGGCCCCGGTCTGGGTCTGCCCTGGCACAGCCCTTGCAAAACGCCTCCATCCCTGCTCTTGAAAGCCTTAGGCTGGAGGCGGAGACAGTTCCGCCCGCTGAAATCCATCCTGGAGTAAACATCAATAATCACACCTGTGCATTCCCAGTGCCTGCCGTGTATTAGGACTTCTCATATTTTCACCTTTTCCTCCATTTACAAAGTGAAGAAAACTAGGGGAGGAAAGCACTAAATCCACAAAGAAAACAAAAGTTACATTAGCCTCGCTCTTTCTTCACAAGGTAACCACAGTTAACATTTTGGTGTTATTCCTCCACTTTTTAATTTATATATTTTAGTAAAAATAAGTCCATTAAATCAGTTCCCATAATTAGTAGGCTATCATTTCCATAGAATTTGCACTTTTATAACCTGCTTGTCCTTATTTTTCATTGTATGCTTTCTCCGTATCTTATTCTTTGACTGCTTATTCCAATGACTGCTTCATAATCCATCATATGGATGAACCCTAAATTTTTTATATACCAGTATCAATTCTGTTTGTTTTCCCAAGAAGTTCTCCTTAACCCCACTCCCTGAGTCATTAAATATATCAGGAGTTGGTCAATAAATGTTGAATCTTTTGGTACCCTAAAAAGGTGAGTCATAGTTGCATTCTCAGGATATAGAGAATCCTTCAAAAAGGTGGGGTTAGAGCCTTCTAGCCCCTGCTGCGATCACCTTCCTTCACTGCGGGTCAGCAGATCCAGGGAGGTGGGAGGGATGTCTTAGAAAGCAGGGATCAGCAATGTACCTGAAGAACTGCCCTAAAGGGCTTCCAGGACCAAAGTCCTATTCACGGGCACACAAAATGATGTTTATCACCTGGGTTTCTGCATGCAATGTGTTGCGCTAAGTTAGGAGTCAAACCAGCCTTCATTTGATGTTGGATTTCCCTTACAAGTCATATGACCTCAAAAAAAAAGTTCCTGCACCTCACTGAACCTCCAATAAATTAGAATAATAATGCCTATCACATCAAGCTTTTGTAAGTACTCAAATAAATAACACACACTCAGCCTGGTACCTGTATAAAGATATCTTCAATCCACGTTAGTTACTGCTTTCTCCTCCTGCCTCTGCAGTGGCTATTACTGTTGCTTTTGGCATTGACTGTGGTCTTGGGGATCACAGTAATTCCCCTCTCCCTCAATTCCTGACCGTGTTGCTACTGTTTCATACAAGCCCAAATCCTGGCACTGAGTTGGATCCAGGTTCTCAGGTCGCAGGGCGTCATTTCCAGCACTCCAGTTGGGCTGCTCAGGATCTACTGACAATCAGGCCTGGGTTTGGGCTATTTTTACTAGAACCATTAAAACAGGAAAATATGCAAACCCTTCATTCACAGGGATCCGGCTATTGTTGGGTCAGAAATGATATTTGTTTCTAAAAAGGTACTTTTGCTGCTTTAGATACATACACACACACACACACACACACACACACACACACAAAATTTTCTTCTTTTAGTTATGTCTACAGAGCTGAGAAGGCAAAGCTAATGATCTGGTTCATTCCACCACCTCAAGCAGTCAATCTGGAAAGGTCTGTTTGGCCTAAATGTATGTTCTAAATGCTCTTACAAGCCCAAAACTCACTGTTTTATATGTCCACAGACTAAACTCTTGTTCATCTCCTAGCCAAAGTCCCTTCAAAATCCATCTCTAAGAACTGATAGGTAGATAGGGACACCACCTCCATGTGAGAAATTAAATAATTTAACTTTTAAAAAGTTAACTTCCTGCCTATGTTGGTGCACATGTCTGATCCCTGCTACCCAGGAGGCTGAGGAAGGAAGATTACAAGTTCACAGCCATCCTGGGCAGCTTACTTTCTCAAAAAGGGCTGGGAGTGTAACTCAGTGGTAGAGCTTTTGCCTAGCATATGAGTCGCCTAGGTTGAATTCCCAATATTGAAGAAAAAAAGAAAGAAAGAAAGAAAACTGTTTTACCCAACAGTCTGGTCCCAGTAGACTGACTGCACAGAAAATCTCATGAGAAAAAGGTTTTGAAGCACAGATGTCAAGATCTTCTTGACAAGCTGTTTCTACCTCTGGAGGTGGCCCCTGGCAATCTATGTGTCTGTAGTTCCTCCAGGTGATTCTGATGAAGTCCATGAAGCCACATTAGGGAACCACTGCTGTTCCCAATTGAATTGAAAACTGAGGTTTCTCCAAGGGGACTCCGGAAAATACAGATTCCAAAGAAGCTTCCATTGGGACCACATGGAGTTACAAAGAGCCTGGTTCAAATACCGGATGTGTGTGTGAGTGTGTGTGTGTGTGTGTGTGTGCACGCACGCGCCTGCGCGCGCGTGCATGTGCATGCACTTGCGCATGTATGCACATGCATGGGAGAGTGGATACATGTTTCTTTTTTTCTTTAACATGTTTCATTTTTGTGTTTTTGCTGCACTATTGTCCGTGCATGCACCAGTTCTCTTTGGTCACAAGTAACATAAATCCACTAAAACTGATTTAAACCAAACTGAAAGAAAGTGTTGTTACAAGGATGTGAGGTGATTCCCTGGAGCCCCAGGCAGGGCTGCAGCCAGATTTCCTGAAGGACTGTGCTTGAACAGGGACTGAGTGATCACAAGAATCAACTTTGCTTACAATTCTAGCCAAGCCTTTCCCCTCCGCTCTGTGCAAAAGATGAGTCTCAAATATAGTCAAAATCTCTAAATTCCAACTCCATTTTCCTATGTGAGAGACCCTGGCTGACCAGGGTCAGATACTGTCCTGAAGGTCCACCTCCCCCCCAGCTCTATCAACTGGAGCTGTTGTTGAGGGAGAGTCTTATGGTAGCTTCTGAGGACCCCTTGCTGTTGAGAGAGAACAGTTAGCAATTATTAAACACTAAGCAGACAGTCCCCAAAAGTCTGATTTACTTCATATTAACTACTCAATCAATAGCTCAAGGATTCTTCATATTAACTGAACTCCAAAATTCCTAAGAGACTTTTTAAAAGTATTGTGCAAGCCAGGAGTAGTAGTGCATGCTTGTAATCCCAGCTACTCAGCAGGATGAGGTAGGGGGATTGCAAGTTCTAGCCCAGCCTGGACAACTAAGTGACTTTATGAGACCCTGTTACAAAATAAAAAATAAAAAGGGGTTGGGGATATAGCTCAATGTGAAAGCCCTGTCCTCAGTCCCCAGTACTGCAAAGTAGGACTTGGGGGTGGGGGATGAGGGGTGGCTCAGTACAATACCCTGGGATCAATTTCCAGTACAAAACAAAACAAAAATTCTGCCCAGGCTTCACACCTGGGCTGTTGTCAGAGCACTGGGATAATTTTCAAAGTAGACTTGGTGATTCCCATGTAGAGTTGAGAATACTAATAATAATTAAATAGGGAACCTACAAGCAATTCAGCCATTCCATAATAATAAACAATTAAGAAGAAAATTATTAAACTCCAGTGGTTTCCATATAGCTTTATTTCAAAAGCCATGAATATTACATTTGACATTTTCTAAACCACTTCAATGTTATGTTAAATTCCTTTTTAAAATAAATTTCCTTGAGCTGGGTGTGGTGGCACACACCTATAATCTCAGTATTTGGGAGGCTAAGGCAAGATTATCCCTGTGAGTTCAAGGCCAGCCTGAACTGCATAGTGAAACCCTGTTTCAAAAAAGGATAAAAGAAAGAAAGAAAGAAAGAAAGAAAGAAAGAAAGAAAGAAAGAAAGAAAAAGAAAGAAAGAAAGAAAGAAAAGTTTCCTTTCTGGAGATGCTGAGGGTCTAGAACAAAGAATGGCTCCCCATAGACACAGCCCCCATACAGGCCACCACGCCTCCCCAATTCCCATATTGAGTCCCATTGACCTTACTTGCCCCATCCACAGGCCTGGGAGCCTCTGACATCAGCCTGCCCTCAGGAGATCAGACAGGAGACTGCCCCTCACTAGGTGGGTGACCGACCTGTTGGAAACCTTGTCCTTGTAGGCAGCAGGAACATCTTCATTTGCTCTACTTTGTTTTCCTTCCTGGCAATTTTCCATAAACAATGAGTCAGCAAATATTTCATAAATAGTTACACAGCTCAGTACAAGATATCAAGAGAATACCACCTCAGAGAGACCCTATCACTAGTAGAAGTGCCACAGTGACCCCACCAGGTTTTGTCTTGCAAGGACCCGGAAGTGCTTGTGAAAGGGATCTCTTCCTCCACTGTCCAGGGCTGAGATGGGAGCCCAGAGCTAAGGTACAGCAGGAAGGTACAGCTGTCCTGCCTAGCGGAGTACAGGAACCAGGAGAGGTTGTAGGGGTGCTGCTCATCCCAAGGCTGAAACCCTGCGTCAGAGCCAGTGAGTGGCACGGACAGCAAGACCACGCGCTGCCTTCTGCAAGCTAAGACAGGCAGTCAGTGCCAAGGCGATGACTGGTGGGAGACGTCCAGCATGAGCCTGCAAACATTTGTGGCTATGCAAAGGGCTCAGAAATGCCAAACGAGTCCTAGAGTAGTGACTTTTCAAAGTGTTGAAGCGACCATCAGCATCACCAGGGACCAGACTAGAAAAGCAAAGTTTTAGTCCTACCTCAGACTCTGGACAGACAGTGCCAGAGAGGGACAGTAACGTGTGCCTTACCAATCTCAGACACATCCAGTGGGCACTCAAGCTTGAAAACCTGTGATCCCCTCCAGGGAATGAGAAAGGGGCCACGGCACTTACCCCAGACATCCCACACCTAAGACATTTCAGGTTTTTAGATTCCTGGACAGGTTGTAAGAAGCCAGGGAGGAACTCAGAGAGATCACCCAGCAAGAATCGAAGTCACTCTCTTACACACCACCAGCTTACTTCCCACGCCATACAAACTTCTTCCTGGGAATGACTTCTGCCCAGGGAACCTTCTCTGGAGGCTGTGGAACTGGAGCAGACCAATCACCCAGACCAGAGAGGGCTGCCTGGAATCTCAGAGTTCTTACCGGCAGCTTCCAACCCCCAGAGGTCTTTAGCAGTCGTCCACTCACCTGCTCAGGCTGCTGGGCAATTGCAGCCCTGAGCTTTGCAGTGGGACTTGGTTGGTTTGTCATAGGACGGGAGATCCACCAAAAACAGGCTGGGTGTGGCTCAGTGATAGAGTGTTTACCTAGCACCTGCAAGATCCTAGATGCCATCTCGGGAAACAAAGGCCCAAAGTGGCGGTGAACCTAAGCATATTCACCTGTCTGTGGGTCCTGGCGGAGGGCAGTCGGGGCTACCACCCCTCCAGACCTGGCTAGGTTCCAGTCATCGGAATGCCAGGGCACTTGGGGTGGGGGCTCTGAGGCATCATGCTCCGTGACTCCCGCCGCCATCTGCCCGGCGGCTCTCAGAGCACTACCTGGCATTAGCTTAAAAAACGCACACCGGTCAACCGACCACACCACCTACAGAATCAGACTCAAGGGAAGAGGCCCAGCAATTTGTGCTTTAACCAGCGCTCCAGGAGGTTCTCAGGCTCCCTTGCCCGAGTCTGCGGACTGCTGAACTGGAGGTGACTGGGGGTCAACTGCGAGCAGCCCTGGGGACTGCGGCCTCCTGGCCTCGTGGGCGCGCAGCCCCCAGGGCACCGTCCTTGCCCAACATCACGGGGTCGCAGGCCCGGGAAGCCAGGGGTGGCTTGCGGGAAGGAATGACGGCCGAGAGATTCCGCTCTGACTTATTTTGTTCCATTCCGGGAGGAATAATTTGTTTCGTATTGGAATCAAAGCGCCTCTCGTGGCTCGTGCGTTTTATCTCGGCCGCTCGCGGCCCCGTGGGAAGGGGCTTGGCCGGGGCGCGGCGGCTGCTTCCCATTAGGGCGAGCATGGTCCCCATTACGCCGCCCGCTCTGGGCAGAGCCTGTCCGCGCTAACGCGACGCAGCTGACCGGCCTCAGCCGCGGCACCCAGGGACCCACCCCTCCCGGCCCGGTGCAGATGGCCCCGGAGGGAAGGGGTGGGGTGGCTGGAGCCCATCTCCGACTCGTGGTGTCCCCGCAACTGCCATCACTCCGTGAGGGGCTCCCCTGGGTCAGACACCACCCTCGGACACTACACACAGCCTTCAGGACCTGGGCCTGCCCAAAGTGGCCCTAAGGAGGAAAGCATTGCAAGGATACACACACACACACACACACACACACGGTAAAAGGGAAGTGAGCCTCTTTCTGCCTGTTTTCATAGCACCTGAGTCTGCACAACCCAAAGTACAACGTATCAGCGAAGAGAGAACACACAAAACACAATATATAAAAAGAAAAATCTCACCCAGACCCCAGCAGGCAAGGCCTTGTCCTGGGTAAACAAGGCGACAGTCCCACAGCCACTGGGGAAGGCGACAGTCTGTATATCATGGAGCTGAGCCTTGCACACGCCAGCTTCCACAGGGTGACTGTGCGACCGTGCTGGGAGCTTGCAGGGCTTAGAGAAGCGGTCAACTACCCCTACAACCACCAGCGCAAAGAATATAACACAAAGCCCCCAGTGTTCTGGTCAAGTTCCACAGGTACTTTCTTTGATTTCATTGAATTTTTATGGCACAAACAATATTGTAGTCATCATGGCAACTTATACATGGGACAGAAATCCAACAATATCCCAAAGTCTGACCACTGACAAAGCAATGATTTTCATCTTTCCATGTTGTGACACAATTATTAGCTATTTAACAACATGAATATTTATCTATGTCATGTGACTTTATTTAACTCTCACATTTAGGATATGTCTAATTTGTCTAAAACAAAAATTGCAATGACACTATGATATTTTATCATTTCTTAAATTATTTATTAGGGGTGCACAGTTTATTTTCATAACTTTTGTATGATTATGTAGCAGTCATTTTGCAGGAAAATTTAAAACTCAGAGTATATTAAATAAATTATAAAAATCAGCCTTACCCCAATTTGCCTTTTGCTCATTAAGCATTTCTTGCCTCTGAACACTAACAGCACATGTCCCTTTACCCCTATGATTTGACTGGGTTTTATCTGTCATGTTTCACTTTGTATTTCACGGCTGTCTTGCCTGTAGTCCATAATTGTAATATTGGAGGCAAAGACCATGCTTTCCTCATCTCAGTAATAACCACAATAGCTACTTTTTTATTGGTATCCTAGGCTGTTCCAGCCATAATACATTATCTCACTTAATTCCCACAAACTATCTTTTATTTTCTTTTAATATGTAAGGAAAGTGAGACTGATCAAGATGAAATAACTTGTGCAGGGTTCCCAGCTTGTAAACAGCAACAGTAGGGCAGAAATTGATTCCACATTCATGCTCTTTCCACTGTATAAATTTACAGTAGAATTGCATTGGATAGTTGACCTCTAAAAACCTCTTTTAATTCGGGATTATATCAACTTTCCTGTGATTAATAACTAGACATATCTTTGCATCAGTTACAATACTTTCAGGCTTAAAAGTAAAGAACTTAAATAACGAGTACTTTGTTTCTCACAAGAAAGTTTCAGAGATTCAAAGATTGGGGCAACAGTCCTCCTCACTAACTTTTACCTCCTGTTAGCAGATATCACAGAATTTAAAGTGTGTAACCAGAAAAGGACCCATCTCTTCCAGGCTCCCTCTGAGGAATCAGAACTGCTCTCCTAGCTCTCTACATCCTCCCCACTTACCTCATAGGCCTGTACTGAAAAGCGGGTGTGTGTGAATCAAGGCCAGCTGACACTAACTAGGTCTGCCAAAGAGTATAGGGCAGGTCTCTGATACTTGGAGTGACTTATATTCCTGAACTAAATCAGGGTCCTCTGAGGAAGCAAAGAGAGATGGCTGTAGGGAGGCAGTCAACACTCTAATCTTAAAGGAAATTTACCTCCCCCCTCCACATTAATGCATGCACAAGCTAAGTAATCTTAAAATTTTCTTCTCTACTTGGAATATTCTCTTTTTCTTTAAATCATTGTATAGCTGGACACAAATGAGTTAAATGTATATTTTCAAACGAGTGTGGTTTAGAAGTTTCATTAGGGAAAGAAAAAGAGGTTCAGTTGTGTTCTAAAGATTAGACTGCCATTGAGATCAGAGGCTTCCTGCAGTCTTGATGTCTCTCTCCCCATCATTCCTGATCTCTTCCACTCCCTCTGCAAATGGAAAATTTCTTGTGGAAGTATTTTTTCAGATAGGGTCTTGTTCTGTTTTCCAGGCTGTCCCCAAAGTCCTAGGCTCAAGTGATCATTTTGCCTCAGCCTCTGGAGGACCTGGAACTACAGTCATGTGCCACTATGCCTAGCTCAAACTCCGTGTCTGTGTGTGTGTGTGTGTGTGTTTGCGCTGGGGACTGAACCCAAGGCCTAGAGCCTGCTAGGTACTCCCTCTTCCACTGACTACACCTCCAGCCTATATCTTGGAAATTTGTAATTCCAATCTCCAAGAATGGGATTCTGGGCTACTCCTCCTGTGAAGGAGGATCAGAGGTTGCTGGAATTGGCTGCTGCCCTGCGGTCATGAGTCACCCCAGGCCCAGTATGACCTGGCCAAGGAAGCCTGATAGCTAAGGTTGGCCCCTTACAGAAGGTCCAAATGAGGGTGGACACCCCCTACTTAAAACCAAACCCTAGAGTTCCTTTTGCTTTTCTGTAGCTCTTTCAAAAAAACAAAAATAAAAAACATTGAGGTATGCATAGGTGTAGTGTTGAGGATTAAACAGAGGGAATACTGAGCTACATCTCCAGCCCTTTTTACTTTTATTTTGAGACAGAGTCATGCTAAATTGCCCAAACTGGTCTTGAACTTGTGATCCTGCCACTCAGCTCCTGAGTGGCTAGGATTACAAACATATGCCACTGCACCTGGCTGTGCATTTTTATACTTACTCCCATCTTTCACAGAGATTGCTTCAATGGTAGCAAGTGAATTAAGCCAAAAAAATTCAATTCCAAAATTTTTTCAGGGACTAAAGGCAAAAAGGCAAAAAGTTCTTTCTACTAATATCGATAGCTACAGGAAAAATATAAACCTGAAAGGTTTTTTTTGTTTTGTTTTGTTTTTTTGTTTTGTTTTTTGTTTTTTGTGGTACCAGGGATCATCAAACTCACAACCTCATGCCTACCAGGCAGGCACTTAAGCCACTGAGCCAAACCCCAGCCTCAGTTTTTTTGAGGCAGGGTCGCACTATGTAGCTAAGGCCGGCCTTGCGCTCACGTTATAGCCCAAGCCGGCCTCAAACTCACAACGCTCCACCT
>RJWM01026055.1:0-27643 GCA_004363535.1 Dasyprocta punctata | reverse complement strand
GCTGTCACTGTAAGTTGTTGGTGACATCTTCACTTTTAAAGCAGTGTGTGTACATTGACACTTCTCACAGTGCTGGGAGGTGTTTTCTATGTAAAGAAGGCATTTTCTCTGAAATGTAGTGCTAGGGATTTGAACCTAGAGAGCCGTGAAATTTTAGGATGCTTTTCTTTCTTATCATCATTTCTATTTAATTAGGTAGTACAGTGACTTTCTAGGACTTTCCACAATAAGTTTCCTTAAGAGATCCAAATGTTTGCCTCAAAGTATAACATCTGAGGGTGATGGTTGTGGTTCCACAGCAGTTTGTAGCTTTCAGGTGCACACACATGATTAATTAGTCAATGTTAGCTAATGAACTTCATACCAAAGTGTAGTATTTAGTATAGTCACATACTGTGTTTCCCCCCCAAAATAATATGTAACTAGAATGACCTAACTGGAACTGCCCTCAGCTCATCATCATCATGGTGATGACTGGGTTCATGTAGAAGATTATACCTCAGTATTCTCTTTCTCCATGGCTACCCTGTAATGGCATGTAAAGCAAGGACAGGGGCAGTCAATTATTTTCTGATTAGGTCTTATTTTCTGGAAAACATAGAGTGGAGCAGGACAGCCTGTGGTGATGATGTTTCAGGTAGTCTTTGTAGTCATCCCAATGGTGATACTGAACGTGAACATATAGCATTCCAAACTTTCCTTATTCTATTTGGAATCACTTCCTGTACTCCTATCCCAACTAACCCCATGTACTATCTGTCCTGAGTGGGTAGTCTGAATTTTCTAGATGTGAAGAAACTATAGCATTTAGGATGTAGTGTTTTCATTTTTTGAAGAGCTTATTCACTCTGTATAACTGTACTGATGGGAGAAAATAGATCCAGAGTGACCCTTCACTCTCTCAATGTGAGTAGACCATGCAGAGGAACAGCATCTCCCAAATTGAGAGCCACTCTGCATGGAGCAGCAGTGAACCACCCCAAAAGGTCACACAAGGGCAGCAATACCACAAGCTTTAATATTAATGACACATCTGGGGTAAAAGCACAGAGCCCATAGATCATGAGATTTTAACAAGTGTGTTAATGAATGTTTAATAACCAACATATCTGTGTGTATGTCTATGTGTTACATGTACACACATGTGTGTTACAAATTTTGCTGATGTAAAGGGCATGTAACATACAACTTACAAAGTATAATAGCATAGACAGTGCTCTTTCCAATGAATTCTCACAGAATGCTTTTTATACTCTTGCATCCATAGTTGACCTATGTCTGCTACTGACAAACTCATAGTTCCACCACAAGCACTGGGTGGTACTTTCCCCTACGTTAAATAGTAAGAGAAAAATGCAAATATCTGAAGACTTATGTCAGCACATTAGCTGTTCATCAATGATGTGAGTGACTTTTCTGATGAACATAATAATGATGGCTTTGAATAGGAGAAGAACATTTTCATTTTGTGTGCAACTCACAATGTGAAAGCTGCAGACAGGGCACATTTTAAGTTAAACAGTAAATTCCCGGTATAAGTAAAATAAAAACACCACTACATTAACAAACAGAGCCAGGGGTGGTGGTGCACACCTGTAGTCCCAGTACTCAGGAGCCTGACACAGGAGCATTACCAGAAGTTTGAGACCAACCTGGGCCATATAATGAGTTCAGGGCTAGTATGAACTGCATAGAAAGACTCTGTCTCAAAAAACCAAACCAGTGGAGAAAGAGATGGGCCTCTCGGGAGCCCACCCCAATGGGCCTGAGCGCCTCCAAACAGAAGACAACTAAATCTGCCTTCCAGGGGCCTGTGTGACCAGTGTGGACCCCAGGAAGAGGGATCCCCCTGCCCCGTACACCTGCTGGCACACAGGCTAAGAATCAAGGACAAAGCTCTGCCCTGCTCCCCCCCATAAAGCAACCTGCTTGTTCGGAGGTCTGACTAAATTGATAGCAACTAAGGTACATAAAACAGATAAATGCTAGTATTGTTTTGTTCATTTTGCAGGCCTGGGGCTGGCAGCCTGAGCATCTCTATGGAAGATGACAGTATGCAATGTAGCAAAAATGGGGGATTGTCTTCTATCTTGTCTTCAAGGCCAATATTGTTCTCATTGTTTTGTTTTATTCTGATTAATTTTTTGGCCTTATTTTATACTCTTTTTATTGGTTTTATTGTATTTTTTTGGTTTGATTTTACTATACCTGTTGGAATGGTCAACTATTCTGAAAATAAGATATACTATAGTAGCTATTGTTTTCATAGTATCTTTGTTTGAACTTCTGTACCAGTTCTACTGCTTTGCTTTGATTGACTTCATTCTGTTATGCCTTGTTGGCTTTTACTATCAAAAAAAAAAAAAAAAAAAAAAACAATGCCAGGGATTTAGCTGAGAAAAAATTAAGTTAGGTGCATTTTTAACATTATTCTTCTTCATTTTCTTGACTGTAGTCAATCAGTTGAACTGTAAGTCAAGTCCTGGTGTGCAGCATTTGATTTCTATGGTACAAAACTTCTGCTAGGCCTGGGGATATAACTCAGAAGTACAGCACTTGCCTCACATATGTGGGTCCCTGGGTCCCATCCCCTGCACCACAAGCAAACATGTTCTTTAACATGGTCTTTACTATGTTCTTTTTAAACTATCTATGTGAAATGACCAAATGTGAAATGGGAAGATGTGGACAGTAGCACATTGTGCAGCAGTTGTACCATAGCAGAATAAAATAGATAAGAATAACCTTGAGAACACAGATAATAATAAAAATACAAGACAGATGTGGTGGTACATGCCTGAAATTCCAGTACTCTGGGAGGCTGAGGCAGGAAAATTTTAAATTCAAGTCTAACCTGCATAACTTAGTAACATGCTGTCTCAAAATAAAAAAAAAAAATAAGAAAATCCAGAGATGTAGCTCAGTAGAAGGGTGGTACTGGGAGCTGGGGGTTGGATAAAAGCCTCTGCATGTCTCTGGTCACCAGTCATTTGGGTCATCCCACTCATGCAGTCTTCACAAGCATCCCCATCATGTCCTGTTCTAATTTTGGCCACATAATCTCTGAATATGATAAAATGACTCCCGTTTTATGCCAAGTAGTTTGGACTATTTTGTCACCAGCAGAGGAATGGTCCTTATAGAAACAAAGGCTATGTCATGGCAGGTCCTGGACAGTCCAGCAAAGAGTGAATCCCTCAAAGATCATAGCTGGTAGGCCCTTTCAAAACTTTGACCCCACTTACATTGTTTATAACACTTTAATTTATTCAACAGCTAGCAAATGCAGTATCCAGTGAATGCTAGTATGTGACAGGCACTATTCAGTGTTGGGTAAAAATCTTTGTCCTCAAATGTTTATCATTTAGTGGAGAAAACACACAATATGTAAGACAAATCAACCTTGTTAGATAGGGCTTGAGGAGAAGAAGAAATAAGACCTGAAGAGGAAATGTAGTATCAAAGGTGAGGCTGGAACTTTAGAAAAATTGGCCAGGAAAGGCCTTCTGGAGGTGACTAGTAAAGTCCTGTTTTGGAAAGGCCTAGGCTGGGCTCCCACCAGACCCCACCTGGCTGTACCCTCCTCAGAACCTTCCACTTGCCAGCTGCTCATATCCAGTCACCTAGAGAGGCCTCAGGTCAACCTTAGGATCCATGAGCTTGGGCCTCTCCAAAACATCACGCAGCAGTCTGTTCAGTGGGAACTACCTCACTAAAGGGTGATTTGGCAATAGGGTATAAAACCAAAAAGAGGACATTTCAACCTAGTAATGGTTTTTGTGTATTGGAAGGAAATGATACAACACAGAAAATAAACCATTTGGACAAAGATACGATAATTATAGCACTGTTACTCATAATAGTTAAATAAAAACTGAAACTTTGTTAAACAATTAGAAAGAGAGTTATAATAATGCCTAACTTTTAGCAATTACTACATACCAAGCACTGGGCCAAGCCCTGTATTGGATTTTCTCACTTCACCCTCACAAAAACTCTATGAATTAGCACCATATTATCTCCATTTTTATT
The DNA here is from genome assembly GCA_004363535.1 of Dasyprocta punctata. Lineage (NCBI taxonomy): Eukaryota > Metazoa > Chordata > Mammalia > Rodentia > Dasyproctidae > Dasyprocta > Dasyprocta punctata. Next base: position 23,611 of record RJWM01026055.1, on the reverse strand, counting down.
TAAAAAAAATAAAAATTTGTTCAAGTTTACACCTCAGGAGGTAGCAAGTGATTACTATTTTATCACCTTTATTTAGTTTCAGTCATGACTTTATTGTGGTCATCTTATTTTGGTTACATTCCTTTTAACTTGTCTAAGCCTCATATCATCAAAAATAAAATGAGACCAGGAACAATATTACAGGATTGACAATGATTAAGTTCAAATTGTGTGAAAGCAATTAAGAGAAGCAGCATCCAAATGAAAAGTATTCACAACCACCCAAATGATAACTCTGAACCGTGTATGTGGTGGGCCCCATTCTAGCCTATCCTGCATGCCAAATTGAACAGCTGAAATTTTAGATTTTATGCAGTAGGGAATTAACACTGTTTTTAAACAGGGTGTTACAAGGAGATCTGTGTTTTAATGTTGTTTTACAGTCCAATAATACAAGATTATCTCAGGGTTACAAAATTGAAACTTTATCTAATTTCAGATCCTCAGTTTTATAAGCAGTCTCATAAAAACCCTGGTGTGATTGATCCAGAGGACAGAGAGACCTCAGGGAGGGAGGGCCTGGCCAGCAGTGAAGCAGCAGTGTCCCTAACCCACTAACTTGCTGTGGGAGAGATGGGGTCCTTACCCTGAACAGTTGTGGCCAGCAGTATGGAACCTTGGCAAGAGAAAAGCAGAGACCTCAGAACGCAGGAAGAGGCAGGGCATTTGGAAGACAGTCAGAGATGACTCTTCCATTGCTCTGTTGCTGAGAGGCCATGAGGAGGGTTATTATTGTTGCCTGAGAACCCAGAACCATCAAATCTCAGGCAGTTATGCAACTGGTTCCACCAAATAGGAACTGGTGCAGTGCCAGGTTCCCATCCTAGAGAACTCAGCTGAATAACAAAAGGTGGAAGATCCAGACAACCCAGTCCCCACCTGAACCTGTCAGGAAGCCAGCTTTTTCTTGCTCCCAGGTAAAATCAGAGACTTGGCCCTTCAAGCATCCCCTACCCACCTTTTAGTCCAGAAAAATCCGAGTAAGGAGAAAGTGACCACCACAACTTTTCCACATTTGAATTATGTTAATAACTTTCCTTCACCATAATAGACACAGTAAAATGAGAAGGTTTCTTCTGAATCTCTGTTCTGGAAGTTCTAATCTCTGACCAGTTGGCTCCATTGCTCTGGACTTTTAGAGAGAGAGCACATCAGGGTACATGATGAATTCAAATAGCTCACCTCATATTCAGGAAGTAAAAAGAAGAAGAAGGCATTGGGGTCTCAATGCTTTCCCTTTGGGCTTCCTGCAGGGACCTGGAGATCTCAGACTAGTCCCCACCCTTTAAAGGTTTCACCAACACCCAGTAGCACCATTCTGGGGACCAGGTCTTTAACGCACTGGCCTTTGAGGAACAGTCAAGACCCAAATTATAGCACTAGCCTTACAGGTTTCCCATAGGTTTTCAGTTTGTTTTCTACTTTTGTATAGAGTCTCTTCCACCTTTCTTTCCCTTCCTTCAGCTCAGGGTGGGAAGTAATGGAACCCTCATTACAATGCTTAGAGGTATGAGCACCTCCATTTTTTAAGTGAGAGAACTGAAGTTGACAGCCATTAACACATTCAGGTTTACCCACTGGAAAAGTTGTTGAACTATATTGGAGACCGCTATGAAGCAGTTCTGAGCAGGATTTAAAATTTACTAATTGGCATTTTATTTATCTGTGAGTCTGTCCTAGGCCTAGGCCCCTTGCCTGGCGATGGGTGCTGATTCCTAGTAAGAAAATTCTATGAATCACTGGTCCTGACCGAGGCCTGTAGTGGCCAATGAGGTCAGAGATACCTCAAAAGGCAAGGTAAAAAAGGTCGCAGCTGAGGACATATTGGCTACATAATCAATTATGTTAATAGAGACTGCCCTGCAAGATTCTTACTCTGCAGGGCATCACAGTCCCATCACAAAGGCCATTTTGGAGATAACATAGTTCTCCATTCCTGGCATTCCTTCATTCTTGGAGATGTCCTTGAAGTGACTCCCAAGTCTTGCTCAGTTCCAGCACCACCCTCAGCACCTCCCTCAGTATCCCCTCTCTTTGTCTATTTGAAAATATATATGGGTGATCCAGAGAAACTCTTTGTCTTAGCCCTCATGATAGCTGCAGAGTCAAGAACTCTGCAGGGGCTTTGATCCTCCTGGACCCCTAAAATCATACAACTTGTCTCATTTATTTAAGCCCTCACCGTACACTCATTCGGAAGATTGGGGATCTAGGCCAGGTCCCCGATAGAGCTAGATTTAAACTCATGTCTTTTAGCTCCAGACCCTTCCCAACAATCCACATATAGTCTACCTAGTCAATGAGGTGAACAGAGCAGTACATGTGGGCAAAGATCTGTTTGGTACACCATGCCACTGTTATAGGCAGCTGAGTTAGTTAGAAATATTATAGAGAGTCAGAAGGGGCTGGGCCCTCAAAGGAGCCAGTGAAGAAGTTCAGATACCTTGCAACATTGGAGACAAACACCTCTTGCTGTGGGCCAGATCTCAAGACAAAGGATCAAGGAAATACACCCACATCCTAAGGACTGATAGTCTAAAGAGTTCTCTATCACCCTGAGAAGTCAGGAGTCAACATCCCAACCCCCTACAGGAAGAGTCACTGCTGTTAAACATGCATGCTGACTACGTGACTTGCTTCTCCATTTGTTCCTGATTTTATCAATTTCACCTGAAAAATTAATCCTACTGGTTGACCATAGTTCTTTCCTACCTCATGTCTATCTGCCTTGTGAGTTTCCAGGTTTTCCCCATCTTGGACCCATCTCACCTCATGATTTTACTCTATAGAAGTCCCTAGAAAAGACAGAGTCCTTGGCAATCCACTCGGGATGCCTTCTGTCTCTCAGACAGAAACTTTCTCTCAATAAATATATTTTGCTCTTTATGTCTGTTGTTCCTAAAATTCATTCTTTGACTTTAGAGAACACAAACTTGTATGGGACATATAGGAGGTTGGGAGTTTCATTCTCCTGTATCACTTCTTTATGTTGTAGGTGTTGAGTATTTTATCTGAACAAGGAGAAAGTGACTAAGACAATAACATTGTGGACATAAATTATTAAATTGTTTAAAAGTGTTTATGTGACAAATTATAGAAAAGAGTGGGTGAGATCAAAATTGAGGTATGTATGTATGGGAATGCCATGGTCAAACCCATTAATTGTAAAATGAATATTCATTAGTAATTACAATAAATTTTTTAAAAATGAAGTGCTTATGTGAACAAACAGTAATCTCTTGCTCTATTGACTCTCCACTGCTCTTCAACAGTAAATTTTATTATTAATGTAAATATCTCTTTTATATATGTATGCAGTTTTAAAACTGCCAATTTCAGGTGGCGTCTGTTGACTGAATACTAAGATGGTTCATTTTTATAGTGCTCAGACTCACCTCTCTCACTCATCTCATTCTTTTGTTTCTTTTTCTTTTGGTTAATAATTGTCCAAGTATAGAATTTACTCAGTTTCACATATATAGCATCAAAAATTTCCCCTAAGTTTTCCAGAACAATCTAGTAATTGCTAATAATAAGAATAAGTTTTCCTTAGAGTTTTGGGTGTTTGGCCTAACTGCTCTTTAGCAATGAATGCTGCTTTTAAGTAACCCAAACTCTTCTTTATTCTGTTGTATAATTTTTATTTCTCCCTCTTTGATCTTCTTTCTAACCAGTTGAGTTTCTTTACTAATGAGTTTAGGAATGACAGATTTGGTGAGCATTGGCTCTCATTAAATATAACAACCTCCAGGCATTGCAGCACATGCCTATAATCCCAACACTTGGGAGACTGATGCAGGAGGGTCACCTTGAGTTCAAGACCAACCTCAGCTACATAGTGAGTTCAAAGTCTGTCTAAATTACTTAATGAGACCGTATTTCAAAAACAAACAAAAAGTAAATAAAAAAGAACAATCAAGGATAAAAATTGAAAACCATAAAGAAATAAATAGAAATTCATAAATATTAAAATATGGAGATAAAAAATCAATAGTTTGTGCACAGGAAATATAGAAAACTCAATCTACCCCCTTTTATGCTTGAAAATCACTATGGATAATATTTCAGTCTAGTAACTAAAAAGATGATGGTTTAAATACATTTCTTAAAATTCCATATATCACCACCATGAGAACTGATTTAAAATAATCAGTGATCATCCAATGTGAGATCTCAATTACAGTAATCCTTTGTGATGCAAAAGACATGAAATTGTGATTTTTTATCATATTCTCCCTTTTTAAAGAAATATTCATTTTTTGTCATATCTGCTAATGTAACTTCTTTTAATAAGGAATTCAGTAATTGAGAAGAGTCATTTCAGAGGAGAGTCTAGCTGAGGAATCATTAGGTTTCATTTATTTGATGAAGGAAGAAGAATATGGGTTTCATGAAACCTTGCTGTGCATTAATTTACTTTCAGAGAATAGCAAATAAAGTTATTGTTTTTACATGATTCTTTTGGTATTTCCTTGTATAAAACTTTTCATTGTGACTGGGCTAGAAGAAAGCTTAACTTTAATTGAGGTACACTTGCAAATATTAATCTGTATTTTACAAGATTACTTATATTTAGTGTTTTAAAAGAAAGAAAAAGTCAAGTTAAGTGGTTTCTCAACCATTGAAAAACTGAAAATAGGAATGATAGCAAGAAATAAAAGTTAACTATCATTCCTTCTTAGTTTTTGCACCAGCCATGGTAGGTCTTAAATGTGATAGTTCATCTGTGCCATAACAACTGTATTTATTTCTGTGCAATATTAGATAAAACTTTCACTTTATAAGGGTTCAGAGTTGCAAAGGATCTAGAAGTTTAAGTGACTGGCTCAAGTTCCCTAAGTTCATAACAGAACAGAATTATTAATTGAATTTTGCTTACATGAAATTATGTTATCTTGAAGGCTGTGATTTTCAAATTTTAATGTACAGTATTCAAAATCTGAATCATTAACCTCTCAGACTGGGAGGCCAATGCAGAAATATGCATTCTTAGGGTATTTCATATGTTATAGTTTATACTTGGATATGCATTGTTGTAAGGTTATTTCAATTAAGCTATTTAGTGGTCACTTGCAGTCACATACTATTTATAATATCTCACTTTCAATGTACCTGATTAATGAGAGTGAAGTGTTTTGTTTCTGTCCTTTCAGAAAGAAATTAGGTAATATCTGACATCACTGTGTTTTATTACACACTTTTCAAAACTGGAAAACAAGAGATTATTATAAAAACAGTTATGCAGAGTAATTATTTTACATCATAGTTACCTTAGATTAACCTTTTTGATTCCTGTGCAGATCTCTAGCAGTCATCATTTAAATTTCATTCCTACAAACTAATCTCAAATTCTTTTCCTATAGGTAGCAACAACTTGTAGTCAAATGGAATTTCTATATATTCCATCTGCAGCATTATTTTATATTTTTCTTCATTTATATTCTAAAACTTTATGAGCCTGGGCTGTAATACAACAATGTAGTTCACACTCTATTGGTATCGCTGCAATCAGTCTTCTGAGGTGGCTGTGTGGACCTGATTCTGCAGGTAATGGGCTGTTTCAGTTCTGCTTGAGCTTGCCTTGCCCCTCCACACTGGCAACAGCTGTGTTTTACCACTATCACTTGGAATACATAAATAAAGGAGAGAAAGCTGATACTCCTTTCAATATTCTTCCCCAATAAATAATTGAAATAAATGACAAGAGCAATTAGTTACTTTGTAAAAAAGCTACTCATAAAAATTAGTGCTGTTTGGTACCTTTTTATAAATCATAAATACATTTAGAGGGGGAATATTCTCCATGATAGAATCACATTCTAAAAGTTGTCTTTCAAATTTTAGTAATCATTAGTTTTGGTAAATTAACTTTTAAAAATGAAACAGGCATATGTCCATCTGCAACAAAATGAAAGATAAAACAAAACAAAGTCATTTAGCTTGAGAAAGGATATAGAATTACTCAACGCAGACACTGACCAATATGAACTGTGTTTCAAATCTGTTTTATGCATGTTTTTATAAGTAAAATTCTATTAGAACAAAACTAGTACCATTTGTTTATTGTATTGTCTTTATACGTGGGCTATAATAGTAGGTTAGAGTAGCTGTGACAGGCACAATACGGATTACAAAATCTACCTGGCCTTCTATGGAAATCCTAACCTTTCATCTAAACTAGGTTTTGCTGTCTTTTTGAGAAAATTTTCAAGAGTTTTTGAAGAAACATAGAAGCCTGGACCCCTTACTAAAGGATTTAAATTCAGCTGACCTGAGCAGAGCTTAGATTGTCCTATGTAATTCAAATATGTAGTAAGAATTGAAGGCTACCAACTATTTTCTGCAATAAGTTTGCATTATTCACAATGTACATTTGTAACAGACACTGTGAGGCTATCACTGATACTCAGATTTGTCAGATCAGTTATAACCTCCAATAAAAACAAATGCATATAACTTAACTAAGATGACTTTCATTCTGTTTGGATGAATGTTCTGTGAATGGCCTGATATAACATGAAATGAACCTTGAGAAATTGAGAACCTAGTAAAATAAATTTTTGTCCTTCAGAGGAAGAAAATTTGAGTTGAGGTGTCAGTATAGACATCAAAGTGTGTATTTTGAGCTGTGGCTGCAAGATTCAAAAATGGGTAGGATTCAGTGCTTAACACAAAGGTTAAACACAGAGATTACTTTCTTTAAATTAATTTTTTTCTTTCTCTATAAGTCTTTCCTAATGGTTCAGGAATCAGAATGTGTCCACTTTGGCTTATGTTAGCACATTCAGTTAAACAAAATGTATGTTCCACATATCATCAGTGCAGTGAGGTGTTGAATGCATTGTAGTGAACAGGACAGATGTAGACTTTGTTTTACAGAAGCTTTCCAAAGATAATATAGTGCAATAAATACTCCTGTAAGACAAATCTAGCATCTTCTGGTCATATAGGAAACTTACCTTACTGAACATTATATAATTAGAAAGTCTGTTTTAAAATTAATTAAATTCATTGGTATATTTTATTTTATTTTATTTTTTATTTAAGAGAAAATGGACACAGAAGAGGGAAACAGAAAGCAAAAAAGACCAACAAACAACAACAATGAATCCGATATGATAACATTATAGGTTTACACAATGAGATGGTTGAAATTTGATAGTAGTTGCAATACTGCATATCATTACCTTCAAAGGAGTTGTTCAGATTAACAGATATAGACACGTAAAATTGATCTAATCGTGAGTATTAACTGTTTTTTTCAATAGCTAATGTATTTAGTAATATAGTCATTTTAACCATCCTATGTATACCTATTTGTAAATTTATGTCTTTTTCATTTTCCCTTCCTTCCTTCCTCCTTTCCCCTTAGAGTACCTCTTGTTGTCATTAAAATTGTTTGACTGTTTCAAAGTCACTCAATCTGAAGCGGCGCAGAGAAAATAAAAATGAGAGATAAGGAGGAGGCCTTTAATGTGGAGTGCATGGGAGACCTTTAGGGGCAGGGAGGGGGTGTAAAAGCTCTCAACAAGAACAGAGGAGTGTAGTTACCTTTATCAACTTTGGCTGGGGGAGGAGTTTGGGGAGGTGGGCAAAATGACATATTGACAAGTGATTTGAGGGAGCATCTGCCTGTATAAAGCAGGAGACAGAATGATTTACTGGGGTCTGGGGGTGGAGGCTTGGGGGATTGTGGGGTCTTGGGATTGGAGAGGGCTTGGTACAGGCGCAAAAGGGAGAGGGAGGTTTATCTCTGGAAAGAGAAGGAAAACTTGGAGTTTACTCTTGGAGAGCTAAGTTGTTTCTCTGGGTCCGGTATCAAGTTGAGGGGATGCTAAGCCCCAGGCTAGCAGAACCTATCAAAAATAACTGCCCATATCATCAGGCCTAATATAATCAAACAAAATAGTTCAGAATAAAACCAATAATGAATAAAAGAATGGTCACAGAAAAGAGAAAAAGCTAAAGGGACCAACAAACAGCAATAACATATCCGATACTCTAATATTATAGGTTTACAAACTGAGATGATTGGAATTTTACAGTGGTTGTAACATTGTATATTGTTACCTTCAAGGGGGTTGCTCAGATTGACAGATATAGACATGTAAGATTGATGTAATCATATGAGTATCAACTGTTCTCTCTCACCAGTTAGTGCCTTTAGTAGTATAGTCTTTTTAACCATTTTATGTATACCCTCATATAAATCCATGTCTTTCCTTTTCCCTTCCTTCCTTCCTCCTTTCCCTTTATAATACCTCTTATTGTCTTCAAAATAATTGCCTTTACCATTGGGTCTAATATAATTGAACAAAATAGTACTGAATAAAACCAATAACAAATAAAACAGTGAAAGCAATACATAGTAATGCAACGTTGATTTCTATAATGCCTCATATTATCTTCTAGGCAGTTGCATATATCATCTATTATAATATACTCAAACAAACCAAAATAGGTTAAAATCCCTCAAAACAGAACAGTGAAAGCAATACCAGCTTTCAAAACAAGGTGATCAAATATCAATAAAGGCTACCCTAATATATTTTGTTATCTTTAAAATAGCTGTCTTTGTCATTATATATAATAAAGTTAAGCAGGTCGAGGTAGAATAAGATTAAACTAAACAGCTCATTGAAAACAATACTGGACTCAAATCCCAATGGATTATTCATTTGTCTTTCCCACTTGGTGATATCCCTCTGCTGCTGTTTCTGGAGCTGTGGGTATTTTTATCTCTCTCTAGAATGTCTTTCAGTATTCTTTGTAGGGTTGGCTTTGTCATAAATTCCTTTAGTTGTTCTTTGTCATGGAAGTATCTTGTTTCTCCGTTGATTTTGAAAGATAGTTTTGCAGGGTACATCAATCTGGGTTGGAAGTTGTTTTCTTTCAGGGCTTGAAATACTTCACTCCAAGCTCTTCTTGACCTGATGGTTTGTGTTGAGAAGTCTGTCATGATTCTGATGGGTTTTCCTTTGTAGGTGATCTTTTTTTTTCTCTAATAGCTTCTAATATTTTGTTTTTGTGTTGAATTTCTGGGATCTTGATTATTATATGTCTGGGTGTAGGTATATTTTGGTCATGTTTAGCTAGGGTTCTATACACTTCACTTATCTGAAAGTCACTTCCTGTTCCCATGCTTAGAAAGTTTTCTAAAATTATTTCTGTAAATAGGCTTTTAATTTGACTTGTATTGACCCCTGCTTTTTCACTCACACCTTTTATTCTTAAATTATATCACTTTGGGTTGTCTTGCAGCCATTGCATTGCCACTTCCAGGTTTCTTATTATTTTTAAGAGATCTTTCCTTTCTCAATTCCAAGCTTCAAACCTGTTTTCCAGGTTTGAAAGTCTATCTTTAGTTTCCTTCAGGTGGTTCTGCCAACTTTCATTGGAGTTTTTGATTTCCTGGTAGTCTCTTTGAATCTGTTTCATGCATTTTAAATCTTTTTTGTATTGTTTATTCCAGGTTTCCCTCATTTTCCTATGCTCCATTTTTTCATCTATGTTTCCTTTAGAGATGCCTAGCAATTCTTTTATTATGTTTTTCATTTCTTCTCTCAGTTGGGTTAATAATTCTGCTCTAATTTCTTTTATAGCTGCATGGAGCTGTTTCTTTACTTCAGTTGCCATCACCTCAGAGACTTTAGTTGTGGGACTCCTGACCTCTTCTTCATTTGCTTCTCCTGGATTTATTCTGCTTGAATTAGAGGCCAGAGACGGCCCCCTACCTCTTTGTCTTGGCATTTTCCTGGGATGTTCCAGGGATCTTGTAATTTCTCTGGAGTGAGCTGGTACTGGTTGTGGATGTCTGATGGTTACCACTGGGTGCGCTGTCCACTACCTTTCTCCAGTCTGTCTCAGCTCCGTTGAAGTCTGGCACAGTGTGTGGGGGCGGGGCTGCTGCCTGGGAACCTGGGCCAGTTGTCTGTGAAACTTCCCCATCACCCCTAGGGTGTGTGTGCGTGGGGCCTTGGTCTCTAGGCCCAGCTGGTCACTCGCCAGGACCCTCCAGGGCTCAGTTGGAATAATTTCTGTGGGACCATGCCCAATTAGGTGTGGTTCTGGTCCCAAGATGGCTGCCAGTCCCTTGCTCTCCCTCCCGGGGGATGGGGGTTGGGGTTTGCTGCACTCACTCACCAGCCTGTTTTAATCCACTCCAAGTTCATTGCCTCCACCATTGCCACCGTGGCTGCAGCACTTTGATTGCTCATCCCCAGCACTTTAATTGTGCATCCCCAGGTCGCAGCAGCTCCCCATCACAAAGTGGGTTCAGCTCCAGTCAGAGGCGCTGCCAGCCTCCACCTTTGTTTGGTTACTTCTTTTCACTCTTTCTGTGGGCTTCAGTTCTTATTTTAGTTTCTTCCTGTGTCCAGAGGACCCACCTCTCTCCCCTTTGTCTTCTCCATGTTGTTATATTCCAGCATTTGGATTGGAGGCCGTTTAGCCTGATGTTTACTGTTCTGTCATCTTGTCCCGCCCCTCTACATTTTAGATATACACAATAATCACATTAATTACAGGGAATTTGTACCTGTGCATGATATACTTTGGTTCTTTTTTCCCATTTCCTTCTCTTCCCCTCAACTCCTCTCCCCCTCCTTATTTAAAAAAGCTTTGTTTCCATTTTTTCTTTCTTTTTAATTTTTTTCTTTTCATTTCTTTCCTTATCCAATCCTCCCTCCCTAGTTCCCCTTTCCATTTGAACATTTTTTCTCTATTTCACAGTATCAATTACACATTTTGGTCCTTATTTACTCTTTTGGTTTCTTTCATCAGAGGAACAATGCAATATTTGCACATGGATGTCTGGTTTGTTCCACTTAAAAGTATGGTCTCAAGGTACATCCATTTACCTAGAAACATCTCAAGTTTATCCTTCTTTATGGTTGTGAAATTCTTTTTAAACTAAATAAATTCTAAATTGGGAAATTGTAAAAAGTTTGTATTAAGTACAGCAGGATGGGGTATGGTCAAAAGGAGAAAGATAAGAAAAACAAATTAAAGCACAATCTGAAATAGCTAAATCTTGGAAACAACCCAAATGCCCATCAACTGAGGAATGGATAAAAAAAAGTGGTCTTTTTATACAATGGAGTACTACTCTGCCATAAAGATGGGCAAACTTGAGACTTTTATAGGTAAATAGATGCAACTTAGACCATACTCATAAGTGAAATAAATCAGACTCACATATGTAAACACTGTATAGTCACCCTAGTGTGAGAAACTGAAAGGGTAAATAAGATTCAAAATGTACAATAGATATTATGAAATGCAAGAAACCGTTCAAAAGGAAAGGGAAACTGGGATAAGAGAAGGGAGAAAAGAAGGAATGGAAAAAGGAAATAAAGTATATATGCACAAGATAGTTAAGAGAGTTACACTACTAATTTCTCTTAGTTCATTGAAAAGAAAGGTTTGTGCTAATATTGTTAGGTCAAATTTTCATGCCTATATCTTGTACTCTGAATAACTACATTGAAGATAACAACACACAATGCATTAACATGAATTGTTGCTCTCCAATTATAATGATTTGAAATTTTGTTTAATTGTTTTTATTGTTTTTCTCTGTAAAATAAAATAATATAAAATAAAGAAATTATAATAATTGTGGAAAGCATAACAGAGAACAATAAAAGTTGCTGGTAGCATAGACATGAGTTTGAGAAGTATTAGGTTAAGATTTGAAGTCTTGGAGCGTTGTGGATTCCAAGAAGAGAAAGATCAGCCCCTCCCAAGAACTCACCATGTTGAGTCTGGGAGGATCCGACCAGAAAACAACTAGCCAGCATTCCCGGTGAGCAGTGAAATGTGTTCCAGGAAGAGAAAAGTCAGCATTTCCTGTGAGCCTACTGTCACACAGGCTGAGAATCAACAACCCCCCGCCCTGCCCCCAGAAGCAACCTGCTGGTTTGGAGGACTGGCTAAGTTGATAGCAACTAAGGTACATACAGCAGCTAAATTCTTGCATTATTTGGTTTATTTTGCAGGCCTGGGTCCTGCAGTCTGAACATCACTTGGAAGGATAACAGTATGTAATGTAGCAAATAAGGGGGATTTTCTTCTATCTTGTCTTTGAGGCCCAATATTGTTCTCATTGTTTTGCTTTATTCTGATTAATTGTTTTGCTTTATTCAATATTCTGTTTTGATTGGTTTTATTCTGTTTTGTTTTTGGTTTGATTTTACTATACCTGATGGAATGGACAACTATTGTGAAGATAACAAGATATACCATCATAGCTATTGTTTTCCTAGTATCCTGCTTTGAAGTTCTGAACCAATTCTACTGCTCTGTTTTGATTGACTCTGTTCTGTTTTGTTTCATTGGTTTTTACTATCTTTAAAATAAAATAAAATAAAAGATTTGAAGTCTTACTTTTTAATGCCATGATGAGGAGTGTAATCTTTGCACAAGACATTAGGAAACCTTAAAAGAGTTTTGAATTGTAGGATGATATGATCAGTGGGGAGAAAATGTCATTAGGTTGACAGATGTGGAAAAGATTCAAAGAGGAGCAAGTCTTAAGATAAAAAATTCAATCATGTGTCAAGTATAGCCTGTCAGGGCTCAGAGACTAGTTCAATGAAGTGAAGCAGTGACAATAATGGAGGAATTAAGCAGTTGATTTTCAAAGATAATTTGAAGGTACAATAGATATAGAACTGGTAGATTGCTTATATATTGGATATAAAGAGAGGATTTGAGATGATTGAAGGTCTGCCTTCATCTTTGTCCATGAAAAACCATTTGGAGTACCTGATATTGGCCTATGGCACTTACCACTTCAGTTTTATATCTCTCTTGCCTCAAGTCAGATACTAAAATAACCATAAAAAAGACTTTGGCTCTACTGAGACCACCAATACAAAGTCAATTTGTTTCATGACCCTTCAGGAGAGCACTGATTTTAAAGATTTCATTTTGTAAATGGCTAGGGGCTCACACTGAAATGAACTGTGACACATTCAAAACTATCCTAATATTGCAAAATGCATAAGGCAAGGATATTTGCATACCTCTGTCTGACTGCCTTGGACAAGAAACTCCTTTCACCTTAAAGATCCATTCATCCTTCCAAATGATCCTACTTAATGTATGACTCATATTCATTCAGCTGCTATGCTTGGAACATTTAAAGGATCCATGGGCCATTTGCTTCTTTTAGAGATTGTTAGCAATGCTATCTTGGGGATTTATGCTTCCTTTACCATGTTTTCTGAACTGTGAGGTGGGTCTTTGTTATTCATTTATCCTAGCTCTGGGAAAGCAAAAGCAGGAATAAGAGAAAAATAGTGAGAGAAGAAATGTTTATATTTATTGTTTGTGCATTCAGCATTGAGAAAACAGTATCCTGTATTCAAATGATAAATATTCATCAAGGTATCTATCAGCTATAGAATTACCCAGTGGAAAAAAAATAGGTTTTATCTGCATTCATATTGATACTAGTTTAGTCGTACATCATCTTTATTGAAAACAGCATGTGGCTTGCTACGAAAGCAATGTGCTTTAGAGTTCCTTTGCTAAACTGCTGCTTTTTGACACTATGCATTGTAGTTTTTTATCTTACTTTAATAGCCAAACACTAAATGTAACTAGGTTTGGGGCCTGAAGCTAACCGAAATTAAGCTAACTGTCTTAGTTACTTTTCTTGTTTCTGAGACAAAATACCCAACAAAGTTAAGGGAGGAAAGGTTTATTTAGCTCACAGTTTCTAGAGGTGTCAGTCCATAATTTGCTGGCTCCAAGGCAGGGTGTATTTCAATCATACTTCATAGATGAAATTGTAGGACATTGTGTTAAGTGATAGGAGCCAAAGAAAGGCAAACATAGCATGATCTAATTTACATATAGAATCTAAAAACATCAAATTCACAGAAACAGAGAATACAATTGGGTTACCAAACTGCAGCATTAGGGAAACTTGAGAAGAAGTTGCATAAAGGATACAAGATTTTAGTTAGATAAAAAGAATATGTTTAAGGTACCTATTGTATAAAATTGTGCTTAAGTTAATCACAATATGCTATATTTAAAAAAATTTCTGAGTGTAAATTTTGTTTTCATTATAAAATGTTAAGTATGTGAGGTAATGGATATATTATTTAGATATGTTTAACCATTCTACAGTGTATACTTATTTGAATATATCACATTATATACCAGAAATATATACAATTTGTTTGTTAATTTAAAAAGAACAAAAGAAATGCAGATATGAAACCACTTATAATGTGTTCAGAACTTCCTGACATTTATTTATCAGAAGATGGTAAAATATAAATGGCTTTGATGTTATATCAGTTATTCAGTTAATAAGAATGTGTCATGCATGGCTCTGGATTCTGATCATACAGAAACAAATACATGTATACCCCAGGTTCATGTCAGCAAGAAGAAAATAAACATGTAAGAACTATTAAATAATCTAGTTTGTTAGGGTCAGTGTGAGAGTGGTGTTTTAGCTAAAATGTTCAGGAAAAGTATCTTTGAGGAAGTGATGGAAGAGGGATATGGCATTTAAATTCAGATAGGCAGGTGAAAGTTATACAAATAAGCGGGGGACAAATGCAAGTCGGAGAAAAACAGAAAATTCAAGTGGGAATGAGCCTAATGTGTTCAAGGGACAGCATTATGGGCAGTATATCTTGAAAATAGTGGAAATGAAGATTTAAAAGAAGCTTTGAATATAGGGTGACTAGAGATTAAAATAAAGAAGTATACATTCATATTTTGGATTTTTATGTGAGTGATTTTTTTCCAATAAACTGTATTTGGTCCCATTTTTGTAATGTATTTTCATGCATTGTGGTATTCCTATTTAATTTGGTGCTTAACTTTATGGTTTAACTGAAGGTCAGACATTTGCAGAGCGACTTCATCAATTTCTAATCTGTGTCAGGGATTTGCCTTGCAGCAAATTCATCACTTATCAAAACTCAAAGTAATTTTTTCTTTCTTTTTAATATTTAAAATGTGATAAAATATCTCTGGGTTATTACATTTTCCAGAAGGCTTATAGTTTGTGATGTTATATGTAGGCAATGCTAAATGAAGGAAATGCTAATAAAATTTAGCCACAGGTTCATTTTGTGTGAATACAAAATGGATGAGAGTTTTGCTTCTTTCAATATAAGCTGATGAATTATGTGACTTTTAGATGTGAGTCTGAATCCCCAGTATTTCCTTTACTTGCTGGTCTATACAGGAACGTTAAACAATCTTTTATTTTTATTCGCTAGCTCTGTAAAATGGAGGATCATTGGGTAAGTGTTTTGTGTGGATTAAAGGAGATGAGGTGCATGACAGTGACTAACCTGAAGCTTAGCCCGTACTGTTTTCACTGCATGAAGAAGCCTAGAGTGAGTGGAAATGAATGTGAGTGTGTACTCTCCTTGTCCTTCTCCTTTAGTGTATTTTTCCTCCTAAAGTTTGAGGACTTGTTTGCCCACAGAAAAAACTGCTCTGATTGAGCAGTGGTGAACAGCATCAAAATTGTTTGAATGCTATGTGTCAGAAAACAGAATGAATCTCTTTGTTGTCTGATTATTAAGTTCCACATTTTGGAGATTACTCCTATGTTTCTGTAGTGACCTGGCTAGGCCCTTTCTGGAAGAGATATGGTGATTGTTGACTGAAGGGCCTGAATATATGCATTTAGGAAACTGTCAGTAGTTTATTGTAGCTATTGAAAATTTAATCCATCAAATATTTCATATATACTCATGATCTTTTAAATATTCTCCCTAGTCTTCAAACTTCTTCATTCAGTTAGGGAACTGCAAGGGGTTATTTTAGCCTTACTTCTTTAAATGACATGACTTGTACTTAAACTTAAACTTTTTCCTTGTCAGCTGAGTGAAATAAGAGGGATCAGAAGCTGAGTAAAATTGTACCTAACTATTTAAAAATCTTCTGGGATGATTGCAAATTGGATAAGAAATCTTCTTTTATTTGGAACTAGCTGAAAACTTTTTATGCAGATATATAAGCAGAGTTTCTTACAGCACAGCTCATCTTCTTCCTCAGAATGAAAAGCATATAATTTGAGAGCTTAAAGTGAGTTTTCTACTTTAGTGTTTATCACTTGTAACCTTTCAGCTTCTTCAAGTGCTTATCAAACATTTCAATTACTCCTAAGCCTCAGACTCAGGAAATTCATAGCAATGATAAAAATTTACAGAAATTATCTTGCATATATCCCTCTATTTATAAATGAGTTTAGAGTCTATGAATGACAGAGCCAAACATAACAAAATTTCTGTACATGGAATTACAGCAATTTCTATAAGAAATGATGAAAATTAAGTGAGAATAAAACAATGAATCTTACTGCCAAAGAAAATGAGCAAAACCAGAAAGACAAGTTACTAGAATGCCACAATGGAGAACTGGTTATCCAGATGTGCCAGTTGTGGGTGCTCTGAATGGCAATGAGCTTTTCTTTCTGCCTGTCTTTACTTTTCTGCTATACCAGGCTGTCATACTCTATTCAACAGAGTCAGATTGATCTCTCAGTCCTTCTCTGAAGAAATTTCTGTTTATGCTTCCTTCACAGGTCATCTATCCTCTAAAGACTAAGTCTTCCAGTTCTGTTGTAATTCAATTTAAAAAGGGATATACACAAATATGAATAAAAGATTAAAACTGATATCCTTCAGAATCATGCATAAATTATCATCTTTCCGACACTCTTCATCTTTCATTTGGTTGCTACTCCTGTATTCACTAACATGTTCTTTTTCACCATTGTGCTTTCTTATCTGCTTGTACATTTCTCTACCCATCAAAATGCTTTTCCCCTTCATCCAGTCATGCACATATCATCTCATGTCATCTTCAAATATTTAATTATGTTGCATACTAGATAAAATTTGAGCATTCAGAGGACAGTTTAGCATTGCTTATAAAATTTCTAAAAATCCCTGCGTACATGAAGGTGATCACTTTTCCCAACACCAACATCTCTGTATTAAATGAAACTTTTATATGATTTGTTTTAATTTAGTCTATATTTTAAAATTTAAGTGATAAGTGACCATAAAAGAAAATTCAGAGATATGTGAAAAGTATTCTGAATACCAGTTGGTCATAATTTTGCCACATTGACATAAATATTTCTGTGATTTTAGTAAAATTTCCTATTTTCCCTTAGAAATATAGAGGCTCAGAGGATGTTTTGGAGACTTTCTATATTCAGAGTAGTGACATCATTGTTAAATCTTGTGGTGTGATTGTTAGCATATAGATTCCTGGGCAGTTCCTTCCTGGAGCTATTGCATTAATATCTTGTGGGTGATTACTGTGCACACTGAAGTTTGAGAACCACTAATATACTGATGTTTTGATAGTATTACTTCATTCTTATTGTATTTTTTCACCCATTGCGTTTCTGTTCCAAAGTCTCACCTAATTGTTTACACATGGAGAAATGGCTTCAAAGCATTTTACTATTACACTGAGTTTTTATTTGGTTTTTAATCAAAGTGAAACAGAAAGCTCAATAAAAAATAGCACTTTGCCATAGCTAATGCTTGCCTGAATCCATAGAAAGCACTATAATGACCACATATATTATACTAAACTTCCGTATCGTGTTGTAAAAATCACAGCCACATCTGCCCGGTAACAGCCTGGAACAGTGAGAAAACATCGTCAGTTTCCCCCGCGCTTCCGTGGCTCTTCTGCCCTCCAGTTTCGCCTCGCAGTATATTGTAGTGCAACTTGGAAACAGATGAGATCATGCAAACCACAGATGATAACTGTCAACAGGCTTCAGAAGTAATAAAATATTTGAAGGAAATGTGGTAATATTTGTTGTCTGTTTGACAATTTCTTCAGTTCACACTAATGACATGACTTTCAGGAAATCATTCTTTGCTATCAAATAAAGGCAGAGTTGCACGCTCTGTCTGCTGCAGGATTCTGTGCAAGGCTGGAGTAGTAGTATAATCAGCTAATGGCTTCCTCTAGTGACAGGTAACCCTGTCCCACATTTTTTTTTCAGAGTAGAAGCTGAACTGATTATTTTGAATGTCATTTAGCTCTCCTTCCATCTCAAAGAATTGCTTTTTATGGACTGAATAATGAAACTGCTAATTTTAAAGAAGAAAGAGACAATCTGTATTCATGAAGATCAATGAAGAACATTATTGTAGCAATGTGTAGACCCCATTCCAAATACTGAGCTAAGAGTTTCATAAGTTTTTGAAATTAAAATGTGAATACTGCCTCTGATCTCCTAATTGAGCTGTTTATTTGCAGTTCTCTACTTATTTATTTTCTTCCTTCATCATTAGAATATCAGTGTTGTATGCCTAGCACCTCATGTGTCTTTCAGGTAGCAGATGCATGGCATACACTCTCAGCCTGAACTGCTACAATAGCAGTAGCTCTCTTGCTTCCAGAAGCAACTCCTACTGTTTTACCTCTCTGTAGACAAAAGCATATTATTTATGGCCCTCCAGGAATCAAGTTTTAACTTTTTTCCCTACTATTAACACAGTGTTTCACATATATATTTTTTGTTTTCTGAGAGTTTTGATTTCTTTTCCTAGCCTGAGTGTTCCTCTTTGCTCTTGAAATCCTACTTAGATTGCATGCCTGAGTCTTTCATTAAGAGTCCTTTCTTGATTTTGGAGTTGGAAGGAGCTTTCTTGCACCAAAACATCATCAGCTTTTGTAAACTGCCCCAGGACACTTGTCACATGCTCTGTCACATTCTTTTATAGTGCTGTCTGGTGATGGAGACCACTATGAAGCAGCTCTGAACAGGATTTAAAATTAACTAATTGACTTTCAATGTTTATCTGTGAGTCTGTCCTAGGCCTAGGTCCCTTGTTTGGAGATGGGCAGTAGATTCATAAGAGAACATCTATGAATCACTGGTCCTGGCTAAGACCTGTAGTGGCCTGAGATGCCAGAGATAACTCAAAGGGCAAGATAAAGCCACAGCTAAGGACGTCTGGTGCCAACCCCAACTAAGCAGCTAGAGAGTGCAGCTGCAGGCATCTCACCCCTGCAGTCTCATGCCCACCATAAATATCATCGTGGAGATAAGACAGTTCTGCTGTATTGGCATAATTTGCTACTTGGAGAAGTCTTTGAATTGACTCCCAAGGTCCTGCTCAGTTCCTACGCTTTCCTCAGTATCCCCTCTCTTTGTTTGAAAATCTAATAAATATGAACCACCCAAAAAAGCTCTTTTTCTCAGCCCCTGGAATCTCAAACTTTGGTAGAGGGTTTTGATTCTTCTGGAGCCCTAAAGTCATACTGCTTTTCTCATTTATTTAAGCCTCCACTGTATACTCATCTGGGAAATTGTGGCTCTTGGCCAGGTCCCCAGTAGTCTGATCCTTGTGTGTGTATTTGCTCTGATACTTGATGATTAACTTCAGAGAAGTAGCTATGCCCTCCATTCAGCCAAATATGAAATAGGCATTGCATATTTATTTATAAACAAACATCTGGATGATATAGGAAAACTTGCTGTCCTAGCTCCTTTTGTGTCAAAATAATAGGAAACTGGGTACTGGTAAATTTATTAACAGAAGTTCCTCTGGCTCATGGTTTGGAAGCCTGAAGATAGTGTGGTGCCAACATTTTGTGAGCATCTTCTTGCTGTGCCAAACAGAGGTATAGGGCAGAGCAGGAGATGAAGTGAGGAAGAGAGGCTGAGAGTACAAGTGGGAGTTGTTTTTACTTATTTTTAATTAATTGATTAATTTTTTGTGGTACTGGAGAGACAGCCCAGGGCCTTGTGCATTCAAAGCAAGAACTCTGCCACTGAACTACATTCCTAGCCACTGGGTGGGGTGTTTTTATAACAAGCATATTTTCTGGACAGCTAACCTACTCCCATGACAAAGACATTAATCTATGCATGATGGCAGAGCTTCCATGATCTAATTACGTTGTGTTAGAACCCACCTCCCCAACACTGTTGCTTAGGGGGTTAAGTTTCCAATACATACATTTTGGGGGACATATTTAAACCATTCTCCTGTAATGGAGAATTTACTGTATACAAGCAGAAAAAAATACATCCCATAATAAAATACTTGCTTGCAACTATGCAGATGTTACAGCTTATGTTTAGATGTTCCCACAAAGCCCCAAAGGCGGTACTTTTAGGAGTGACTGTATCATGGATGTGTGATACTGAATTAGCCCACTAACTGGTTTAGCATCATCTTAGATGTGCATGATGGATTTACTGGAGAGGGAAGACCCACCCTGAATGTGGGTGGCACCAACCAGCAGGCTTGCAGGCTGGATGGAATAAAAAAGGAAAGAAATAGGAAATCCCTTTGATTCCTGCTTTTCTTGCCATGAGCTCTTTCTCCTCTTCTGTGCTCCTCTGCCATGTGCTCCTTCCTTGGAGCCAGCTGACTATGGAGTGAAACCTTTACAAAGTGTAAGGCAAAGTACACTTTTTCTCCTTTAACTTGTGGGTGTTGAGTATTTTGTCCCAGCAACAAGAAAGTAGCTAAGGTGGCAGACCTACCTTTTGCTTTACATTTTACGTTATGATTCCGTCTGCACTTCTGGTAGTCCAAGAGAGTTTGTTACTGTAAATTTTTAACTGGATTTTATTGATTCTGAAAGGTTGAATGACTTGACTAAGACAACTAATATGGGCCAAGTAAATGCATATTTCCAGAAGGTAAACTATTAGCTTTAATGATGGTTATTTATTTTTTCTAGAATTATTTGATTATGCTTATCAAAGTTAATGACTTTTGAAATTCATTTTTGTTATCATAGAACATGACCAATTTACTTAACTGTAAAATAACTATGCTAGGAGAGATATTTTCAGAAATCAGCACATATGTTGAACATTTATAAATATGGACTGAATATATGAAGTAAAAAATTTTTATGAACCTATTTGTGTGATTCTGAAATACCTGTCAGGTAAATCCTCTTTAAAGTGTGGGTAAATTCTAAGAGTATATTCAACAAACAAAATAACATGTAAATTGCTCTCAGGAACAAGTGTTAAGAAATGTTTGGAGAACTGCATGGGTAATTGGGCCAAAACTGGGCTGTTAAAGAGTAACCTATGGATGCTTATCATGCCATTTCAATATTTTGACTGATGTTATAGTTAAGAAAAATGCTCTCCTATAGATTATCAGCAATCACTGCTAAAAATAGCGTATGGGGTTCAGTGGATTACCCTGACTTGGACAGCACTTCTCCATTTAAAAAAACCCTGATTTTAAAAGTTTTGTTAAGCACCTTCCTTGTTCCAGATAACATGTGTTTAGGGAAATGGAAAAGAATAATACATTGGGTTTGAATTTGTGTTGCCTGTAGTATAAATGAAGCTAGTACAAGGAGACTAATTATTTCCCTAGAAGATATTCTGGTTTTAAAATTTTATTAGTGCTCTTTGCTTTTCTATTTCATTCACTGCTATATAAGAAAATCACTTTAAAAGGAACATATCTATATTTCAAACATAAAAATACAGAAGCTGTCACATATGCCCATTCTGTATACTTGATATTTTTTCCCATTTGGCAAGAGATGGAATACAAATAATTATATTTTAAAAATGCTTATGAGGATCTGGATATTCTCCCTCTCTGTCTTCTTTCTTCCTTCTCTCTCTTTTTTTCCTTTCTTGGTGAATAAAACATCTGACATAGCAAGACGTATGAAGCATCTGTCCTGTAAGGCATCTGAATGTGGGAGTGACATTCAGATGTCATGATTGATGATAATAAAGAGCATGATTCCTTTGGAATAGATTTTTTTTTCTGAAGTCCTGGGATGCCTCCCAGGAGTTTAACACTAAATTGACAGACAGATGTCAATTGTGAATAGACATATGTAACTGAAAATGCAGTAAGGAAGGAAGCTCTCTGCAGTTCTGAATCAGAGAACAGGAAAAAGAAGAGCTAAGTGCCTCACTTTCACAGTATCCTCTACAGGGAGCAGATGGATTAAAAAATATGTGGATTTGGGAAAGAATTTCACATAAGGATCTTTTCCACTGCTTGCCATCTAGATTATTTACCTGTGTGTCAATTCTTTCAACTTATCATTAGTGATATTTTTCAGTTATAATTATCCTGAGATGCATATCTTTCTGAACACAATTCAAAAGTGTTAGCAGTTGATAACCGAGTCTCCTGAAAGAAAGTTTAGGTCACAGACTGACACACATGACAAAAATAGAAACAGGGAATCTGAGAAGAGAGGGACCTTCATAGCCTGATGAGAAAACAGAAATAGGACTCTGGTATGTTCAAAGAAGGGCACTATCTACTTAAACTTTCTTAGAACCACAAAGTACTGTTTACATATACTATTATGAAATTGCAAGGGATGAATCAGAGTGAGGAAACTGTGTGAGTCTGGTGCTACCATGAGCCCTTGGAAGGAGATGGCATTTTGTTTACAGGTCCTTGGAATAATTGGTTAACAAGAAAAGGAGAGGACAATTGAAGAACTATATAAGGGAATGAGAAGAAAAGATGGATATGGTGTGGGTGACCAATACATCCTAATGGAGACTTGTTTATTAGGATTAAGTGGTAATAGATTGATGCAAAAGATATAGTTTATGTTTTGGTCTTAGAAGAAATAATATTTTCTCCTCTTTCCTTTTTCCTCCTGTTGGTAAGGACAGTAAGAACAGTATATATCATTATGGCAGGACTAAAGTCTATATCAGGACACAGTTCTCAAACTAGCCAAATCCTTAGTGAAAAATCAAATTACCAGCTGGTTATTTTTTGGTTTTCACAAAAATTTTTCCTTTCACATTTCCCTTGAACATATTTTTTGCAATGTGCAAAATTCTATTATTTAGTCCTAGTCACTGGTAATTCATTTATTTCTGCTGCTGTATGTAACTAGAAAAGTATTACATGAAATACCATAGAATTTAGTTACCTAATTCTGATAGTTGATATAATAATAAAATAATAATAAAAGTTTCTTTGTTTCTGTGGAAAACATAAGAATAGTACTAACCTCTGAAAGGTTGGATCTGACTATGGTCTCATTGGCCTAATGTCAATTGATGTTTGATATTAACAAGAGAATCTTTTATGGTAACCATTCTTGCAGTTAAGTGATATTATGAGTTTCATATTTTATGGAGTTCATTTACAGACAAAAATATCTACCAATGTCTGCTTCAGCAAATTCTGCAAATGAAAGAATAAATTCTTCCAAAAGTGGCTGATGATAAATGCCCACACTTCAGTTAGACTAGGTACCCAGGCTAGTTTTAGTCATTACTTGTCTACCTGTCAGAAGTATTGGATTTTTGAAGGAATATCAACCTCAATGCATGATTCTTCTTTGAATCCTTGTTAAGTATATTAATTCAAATTACTTTTTGCATATAAATAAACAATTTAAGGCTATCAAAATATTTCTATTAATGATATACTTTCCCACATGTGCTTTCTGCCACATGATTTTGACTGAAGTACAACCCCACCAAATAACGACCTAACTTTCTGGCAGAGTCTTGGCATTCAGGGTGTGGAATTTCTCTATCTCAAGTAACAGAGAGTGTGTACCCTCCTCCGGA